>JAVQJS010066220.1:0-12815 GCA_036024795.1 Galaxias rostratus | reverse complement strand
AAATTACCATGTTATTACCCATTGTAGTCTAGGATATATTTTATCAAATCTTCTTCTGTAAGGATAAGTGTAAGTGTGTGTGTGTGTGTGTGTGTGTGTGTGTGTGTGTGTGTGTGTGTGTGTGTGTGTGTGTGTGTGTGTGTGTGTGTGTGTGTGTGTGTGTGTGCGCAGGGTGGGGGTTTGCTCTGATTGCATGTGAGTGCACCTACTTTTTCTCAAAGACAGAACTTTGTGGAATATTGTGGAAAAGAGTGTATTGGCCATTATTTTTTAGAAAAGGCTTCCTTTTATTTTGATAAGACTTTACAGTAAAGGCATTTGAAAGCAAGCAAGCAGCCTACAATAATTATAAAGAGAGCACATCAAGTCATGTGATGCCATGAGAGGGAAGTGTCCATACCATCTTGGAAAAACTATGTACTTCAGTCAGGAGAAACCATGCAACCCCAGTCACTTGTTAGAACCATTCAGTGGATTAGGAGTGTGTGCCCAATGCTTTTGTAATTGTAGGGTTTCGCCGAAGTTGTTTTTCTTTGTTGGTTGTTCTTGGTCTAATGCATCTAAGACTATTAGAATTTAACCATTGTAACGGCTTCAGGAAGTAATTTGTGCAGAGGATGTTGGGGCCTACGCGATGACCAGATTGATTTGCTTTCATGTTAAACATGAGAATTGTTGATAATCCACTGAGTGAGGTTTATGGTAATCTTCTGTGTGATCATAGGCGCTGTTTGCTTGTCGCAGTTCCATTGTCACCCATGTTAGTGTTGAAATAAGATGTGATGCAAGTAGTTTAGTGACTTAGATTAACTACTAATCTACTCCATGTATCGCTACATTTCTTATTTGGACCAAACGACCAAACAGCCATTGGTTGTTCAATGAGGCAGTATGTCCTTTTGTTTACAAACTGTCATGGTCTTTAGAAGTGCTCTGACACACCTGCATTACAAGCAATAAGTAGTCAAGAATAAATACTGAAAAAGCCAAATTGTTCAACAGGCTCTGGAAAAGTTTTCAAAATAATAGTTCAAGTTAAGTGATGTTGTATTCAGTCCATGTACACTGAACCCAGGGAAATCTGATTCGGTCCACCGGTGAGATTGATCCAGAGTTAAAGTTTGCTCTCCAGCAGACACACTGATATCTCCCACAGGTTATAGACCAGGGCCATCCCCCCTCCATCCACTTCTCCACCCCACCCAGGAATCTCTCTCTATTCCCAAAGCTCTTCCTCTATCCTAATTGGCTTTTGTGATTGTCTTGTTAGATAGCCCAGGCCCTACATCCCAGAATTCCTCACAGAGTGTGGTGGGCCATTCATTTCCTTGGCTGAGCCACCTGGTTTTAACGAGAAGTCCATTCCCTGCAGTGATCCTCAGGAGGGCAATCACCAGACCCCTGTCTCATAGACAAGATCCCTCAGGTTCTGACCCGAGGCCCTGGCTCAAGGAGCATGTCACAGCAACTCTCTTACGCCTAAGCACAAGTTCATTCCACACCATTGTACAGGTAATTAAAGTGAAGAACATGGATGTTTTGGGCCAGCGCCTTACTTCAGCAGATGTTGAACTGCAGTGGTAATGAAAGAGGGCCCTCTGCAGTGCAAGGTGCAAGTTCAGTGGAGATATTTTTGGTTAAAACATGAGAATTCCATGGCCACTTTTAGCCCATGCTTGTAGATAAGTAATTCAATGTATTTCACATTGTATCTACAGGTCCTCAGGTGGAATTGCCAATAATGGGATCGACAAAGCAAGATCTTATCCTTCTTAATATCCTGCTAACGAAATATTCCTCTTATTGATTTTCGAATTGACTTTTAAAATGCAATATCAGAAGGTTTTCAAATGTAACAAGCTGAGTGATTTTTGATGGCACAAAATGGATTGGCCACAAAACCCAAACAAGATGCTTCAAGATAATCTTGAACTTTCTTGTTTTATCAAGATAGTACATTCTGCTGACAGAATCGGTCATTATTACCACATGTTGAGGTATTGCCATTCATTTGTGTCTCCATGGAAATGTGTAACTTAATTTGAATTGAATCGTGAGAAAAGTCAAACTTTTCTACCTCTCTATCCTCTCACAGTTGACAGTTAACCTGTAAAGTGAGGGGGCAGAAAACGTTCCAGATGCTTAGTGTCGCTCGACAGTCTGCTGCTGTATGTTAATAGCTTTCTAACTGTAGCTTGTGTGTGATATGTATTTTCTTCACTTTATTACTTTGTCCCCATACCTTTTTTAATGTATATGATGCCAGGATACAGCCATAGGTTTTATACTTTTGTGTTTTTCTGTTGCTTGTCTTAATTTGTTTGGAATGGATTTTGACTGCAACATTGGCAACTTCCTGGCCATCAAACTCCCTGTAGCGTCTATCAGTTATTCATACACACAATGTTTTTCAAAATTGTCTTCCCCTTCTGAACAAACAAGACCAACTTCCTTTTATTGAAAACCAATTCTTGCCTGTTAGAAAATTGCTCCAGATAGCAGCAATTGTACATAAGGTGTGTGTATTATTGCAACACACACAACATTGCCAGATACCTGCTGAGTGAAAGTGAGAGAACACTACAGACAAAGAAGATGTGAGACTATGAAGAGTGGTAATTTAGAAGATAGTTTAAAACAGGTATCCATGAGGATGCTTGAATTGCCAGTGGAGTCACCATTTGCACAAATACAACTTTGGTCTGGCATCTCAATTCTTGGGACAACTATTTAAATGTAAGCAGTGTACATGCCATGTATTAACCTGGTGTGTCCAGCATGTAATGGGGTTTATCTTTAGTAAGAAGAAAAAAAGGAACATTTTCGACCCTTCGTCTAATACTAAATTCCTACTTCCTGTATGGAAGCGCAGTGTACTCAGAACCTTTTAGAGCCCCCCAGATCTCTGCTGAACTCTCAATTTCCCCATTTTCCAAGCTTCAGCTGTATGTTGTATGGAGGAGCGGTTGATCATTAGCACTTCGCCCACGACGTCTGTGGTCTCTGGCAGCGCTCCCTGCTCTGTCATTGGCACGCTCTCCCATAGTATGTTTTAAATTGTGGGAGGCAGAGAATGGAGCTGCGTGGGGCTTGTTTGTTAATGACACAACACCCTCATGAGTGCTCTCTGGCAACCTGCCTAGCCCCCGAAACTGTGTTGCTCCACAACAGCCTCCAAAAAATAATACAAGCTCAATTAAGCAAAAACAAAAAAATACACATACTTCAAGTCAACCCGATCTGGTTTAAAATGTGTGTATTTACTTAGTCATTTACCAAGTAGTCATTAGTAGAATAGTTATTAGCACTGTGCGCGTCGCACTTACTTTGTTATGTACATCGACTAATTATATCAAACTCGCTCTTTGGCATTTAATTTGTTTTCAATAGATTACACGAGCAAAACCTTTTTCTGTGACAGCTTCAAATTGATGAAAGTGGTGGGTTAAAAAAAGTGGGCTGTGTACGGCTGCTTGAAGCTGATGGTACTTCCAAATTGTCCCCCACCAACTGCGCTGTTAATTGTCCCTAATAGGTTCAATGTTAAATGTTTAATCACTAGAGTTGTTCAGTGATTGGTCCTTAGAACAAGGTTACCCTCTTTTTATCCACACAGATTAAATCTAACAAAAACCTTGGTTTTCAAAAAGTGATACAGAGGAAACGCATGCAACACGGGAGTGCTGGTAGTTGTCCATCCCACAATGAAATTTCTCAATTCTACATCCAATGGACTAAAGCTTTAAGTTATGCTGCAATATATCTGTATTCACAAGCACTCAATCAGTTGCAAAGGGTGCACATGCGTTTTTCCATGGGGTGTTGCTGGGGGCTAAGTTTGCTTCTTACAATTCTCTCAATATTTTACATGACTGTCTGTTGGAAACAGCGTCACTATTTGCAACGGAGTGAAAGATCCGGTATGGTTTTAGATTGTACCCTAGTGAAACTTTAATAATGAATGTGAGCTCTTAAGATCGTCACCGACCACTGAACTTATCATCTGGAAATTAAATGTTCATAAGTTTTCACTCGGTACACCGGAGATTACTTTGCATCATCTCTTGCTGTTGGTTCCTTTGCATTTCAAGAAATAGAGACCTGAAAGCTTTCTGTGAGGTCCGCTTGATAATGGAACATGTTTCCATCTGGCCAATACCACACAAGTTCACAAAGTCTTGCCCTGACCATTAGATGAGTACATAATTATTTATTAGGCTATTTTATAGCACCATTGGTTATAAAAAGAAACTACTTAGTATGATAGCTTTTCTGTAAATTCAGATTCTATAGCTCTCTCACTCACACGCACACGCACACACCACAGCATCACACACAACTGTCAACATGCTGTCATGCGCTGTTAAGAGTTTTAATATTTGTACAAGGTTTAGCGGTGGGGGTGGCACAGCAGTTGTAGGTTGTCAAAGACCTGTGATGATAAATAAATATGATGAAGGGCCTTAATTACCTGATTGCTGGCTTGGAAGCAAGATCACTTAAAATAGACAGAAACGCTGCAGGGAGAGGAAATACTCCTACACCCATCAGTAGAGTGGCATACAGTTTATATAGTACATGGCTCCTCTGTGTCTTGTTGTATGCTTTGTGCATATTAGATGCATACTGTAAAATGCTTGTATTGAATTTAAGTATTTTCATGATTCATATTTATAATATCCAGAACAACACCTAAACAGTTTTTTGTGATATTTTAATAGGTTTACATACAGTATATATGGACATGGCTATGTATCAAAGACAGTTTGAAGATAGATCCTTTTGTTGTTTTGAAGTGAAAGGGTTCTACCACAATTTGCATTGCGTGTGTGCTTTTGGGTATGTAATTTACGGGAAATAATTAATCATGCATAAAGTTAACTGATAATTGCATTACTGGCGAGCATCATAGACACATTCTAGACACATAGGCACATATGTGGGACGAAATAAATAAAAAAAATGCTCTGTTACCATCTAGCCTCTAATCTAATTAATTGCATACATGCAAATCATAAATCATCTCCAAACCATATTCAATTCCAGATGTCCCTTTTCCCCCCACATTTAAAGGGATAGTTTGACTTCTTGGGAAATAAGTCGATCCTTGTCGACCCTTGTCAGTAGCTATCTTGGCTTTGTTATAAGTGTACACTTCAAAGCTGTATTGTTTACATGTAACGTCTGTCTTTCTTACGTGGTGAAATTAGAATGTCAAAGTTATGTGTTATTGAAACAAATGCGTGGTCAGATCTATTGTTGCGAGTCGGCACCATAGTTTTCCTTTGCTATGAGTAGGCAAGAATAAGTCCGGCTGTATTTCACTTTTGACGGAGCTGTGCTAGCCGTAACTACTGGCTTACATTCATTGTACTAAGCTTTAGCTACATTTCCCCACCTTCTTACCCATGTAACACATTTTTGGACCACAATCATAACACTAATATTGACCGTCTTGTCTGACAAAAAAAGGACATATTTCCGAAAAGTTATACTATTCCTAAAAAGTTAGTAGAGGTTGTTTATCTGCAGGAGGTGATGTTGGCAACCCCTGCTTGCTTGATGCAATTATTTTTCCTAACCGTCATAAAGAAAACAAGCAGGATGCTCATAGACACTGCCTATCACTAGCAAAAACAACTACTATTTAGGAAACTAATATATTCCAAGTTTTAGCATGCCTTCCTGATTTATTGACACCCTTCTTTAAAGGAATTTGTTGTAGTTTCTCTAGAGATTATATCAGGTGGCAGTCAGAATATGCATTCAGTTGAGACTTTAAGAGGACTAATCTGAACAACAATTTGTTAACTCCCCCGTGGACATTATAATGTGCTATCAGAATAAAAGTATTGATGTCATTAAAATATAAAAAGGTTGCCTAGTGGCTCTAAGTAACAGTAGTTCATGAAATCCATGCGGATTTGCATGATAAACACAGACTATGAAGCAGATTAGTACCCAAAGAGATAATGACAGAATAACACCTAGGCCAGCAGTTATTTTTGCTATAAGAACAAACTACGGTATGTCAAATCTGGAGTATATTTACGCAGCATTGGCTCAATAGGGGAGCATTGAATCTTTCCCCACCGCTCTTTACGCTCTAATCAGAAACACAAAAAGGGTACAGGTGTCCCTTGAAGATACTGGCAATGCTATTAGGTATTTAACGGCAACAGTGCTCTGTGGGGATTCATCCTTATTCTTAGTGTAACCTACTTTGCACTACAATATGAATGCTAATAGGGATGTTTACTCAACACTGCCTATTAGATTTTGGTGTTGCAAACTATCTTTTACCTTATATCAATTGCTGATGTCTTCCGCTGGTTAAAAGGATGGTTGAATAATTATTAAATTATTTTAGACTTGGGTCTGTTTGACAAAGAGAATTAAGTTGCCCCTCATGGAACGCTCAAAGTTTTCCTTTCCACACAGTGATCTTTCAGTTCTTGTAAGAACCTGGCTAGTCCCAGTCTTAAAGCGATGACCAGTGGTTATTTTATGAAATACATGAGCCTTGCAACAACTGTATGTTTCTTTCAATTTAAATGGGTATTGATTTAGCACAAAGTTGTTGTCCAATTTATGGTCAATGTGCATTGAGCAATACATCACACCTAAAATGTTTGTGCTGTATAAGGGAAAACACCAACAAAGGGTTATCCATCTCTATATTGCATGGATCATAGTGGAGATAGATCTAAGAGTGAGTGCGGTCTTATCGGACATTGCACATATCTACCCTTTCTTTCCAGGCCCGGCGCAGCATGAGGTTCCCACACTGGGCACAAGCTCCATTAACCGTCTTTGTTGGACAACGATACATCGGGGCAAAGGGTTCTTCCTGGCCTTCTTGACTGCCAATGATGCAGTTTGGCGTTTTGTTTCTTCAAGGTCCGAGGAAAAAATACATATAATTGAGAAATCAGCAGGGCCCACTCCTCCTCCTCAAAGTCATTCGCTTACACACTGTGTTCCCACACCAATCATCAGCTTAACGGCTTAGCTGTATTTGTACTTGAAGATTGTATTGCTGGTGGGGCCGGCTTCTTATCCTTGCAGGGGCAGTGAGTGAAAGAGGAAAACCTCTGGCCCGGCACGCACGTCGCATTGATCTGTTTTCACCTCCGTACCCAAATGATTGAAATGATCATCTGTAAGTGTATGACCTCGAAATGCAGACCTAATCAAGTGTCATGCAGTGTGACATCGGGCCTTGGTCAAACCAACCCCCTACAACCTCTCCCTAACCACTTGCAGTCCGATTGCGTGGAGGGTTTGCCATATGTAGTGTCATCCCAAAACAATGAGGGTCGAGGGGAAAATGGGATATACTGCCCTCCGCAGTACGTCTACTCCGACGCTGACTGTTTGACCACGTGCAGAACCTGTGTCATGGAAGATGTTTTGTAGTTTCCCCTGGAGATAGCAAACTTTGTCTCGACACTTGCAGCTGTATTCAAACCCTATACACTATCGAAGGGCACCTCGCATACAGTCTTGAGCTCTAAAAAAAGAGTGGGAGTTGGTAGGGGACGAGAGAGTGGTTTTGAGAAAGGCCCTCATTAAGCCAGTTTATGATGGGCAATAGTACAGTGGCTGAAGGGGAAAGGAGCCGCAGGTCAGAGGTACTGCATCGACGTTAAACCAGCAGCTTTGATTCCAATCACTCAACCTCAACATAAAACAGTGCAAAACTAAACAACAGCCCATCGCCACACATCAATCTCAACATAGTTGAAACATATCTTCAATGACAAAAAACGTGGTTCTGCAAAAAGATCACAACAGAAACTGATCATTCAATGAACAATTTAACTTTACAATGTTTTAATTTGTCCCATGTTGCAGGGAGTTAATATACTGTATCTTACAGACTGTCCTTTCTGGTTTCTATACCGTGAAAGACTTCTGTTCAAATTCCAGTTACAGTGATGACAATGCTGAGCTGTGTGCTTCTCAACACATCCCTGTGTCATCACTTCTGGGTGTCGAGGTGAGGAGTCAAGCCCTTGGAGATGTGATCATACTCCTCTTCTTAAAATGAGCCAGTGGTTGTCTTCAATGCCCTGGCCCACAATGGTTGAGCGTGGGTGGGAATTAATCTGTGATTTACAGCATGTGCCTCCCTATATTTTGTATCAAGCACAACCACTCTTTCCAGAGAAAATACTATGCTATCTTGTGTAAATAAAGCAACAAGGTTTACTACATTTGCTACCACACCCGGTTACCTTAGTTTGTTTCCTGATAATTTCTGTTATTTTTTCACTGTAAATACATATTTTTATGATGGCGTGGTACAGCTTGTTCCAATGCTATCCATTGAATACCTGATGCTGAGTTAACATTATTTTTATAGGCTCATATGAATCATAATCTTTTAACTACTACCTGTCGACCTCAAGACCAAGACATTAATGACACGTGCAATTTTTGTGCCGACATGATTAGAACCTCACTGGCACGACAGTAGTGAAGTGTCATTATAGTGTGAAGTCAGATAACTAATTAAAACTAAAATCTAAAATGAAATGTTCATGTCAAAAGTGATGAATAATGATGAAAGATGTGCACGTTCTGTGCTGGTTCTGTTTCTATGACCATGCAAGTGTTAGCACTTTCATGTTTTTTAAAAAGCTATTTGTACAATAATATTAGCTCAACTAAGTGGTCAAGCCCATTAAAACTGGTTATTCATGTTTATGCTAAGGCTCTCAGGGCTGACGAAGTCTGTATTATTTTAATCCTCATTCATTCAAATGTTATTTAGTCATACAATGACATCCAATTGAAAAATTGCGGTCTCCTGGCAGATGCTTTCAATGGTCAAAAAATATATTCCATTAGCTTTTGTAAGGCATTTGGATAAACATTTTAAGTGAGGTTAACACATTTGGCATGACACAAATTAGAGAAATTATAAACTAGCAGAAGATACACTTACAGCTGAAACAAAACGAAATGTGCTTTTAATCTGTCTTTTGATTTTAATTAGGACTAATACTTTTTAACCAAAGAAGATGGACAAAAATTCCAAACAAAATATGACAAACATGCCTTAATGTTTGCTGATGCTTTTTAAAAAGAAACTTGTTAAATGTCATCTTGAAATAGTCTCTCAGACATCTCAGTTTAATTTACCAGTCCATTTAGAACATGTCTTATGGCCTCCTTTGACTTTCTTTGCATTCCTGAAATAACATATTAGGTATTATGGTGGCCGACAACATCCTCTGGTGTTCACATCCTAGTCTTTCAATCTGAAAGGTGAATCACAAAGAGCCCTTTTTTCCTGAGGTTGATCATGGTGGCTTCAGGCAGGTTTGTTGCACATGTAAAAGACTCAGTAAAGGATCTATGATGCACAGATTTACAGGATGATAGAAGTCTCAGACTAAATGTATCATGCCCGTGGCAACGGCTTTGGTGCCGGTCTTTATATGTCAATTTATAGAATGGAAAATGTTAAGATATGAAAGGGAATCAAATAAATGAACTGAACATTTTATAAATAAACAGAAAAGGTCCCTCGCCCATGCACGCACTTTTTACTCTTATGGGTGCAGCACCATTTTCTCTGAAACTCTCACCGCGGCACTCTCCAGAATCCACTCATGGGTTTCCATTGAAGAATAAACATTTGCATGATTTAAATTAGACAACACACATTATTGTTGGGATTCAACACATTTGGAGGAAGTTAAAGAACAATTAACAAGAGACGTAGAATTTCAGCCCCTGTATGACTTTTTGAGAGCCAGTAGAACATTGTTTGCTACCAGCTGGTATTTAGCCTTCACAGATTGTGTAAACACCGGATAAGACCCATATCTGCAGCTCTTTCTGAAGAATAAAAAATCCTCCTAATCAGTGAAGAAATGTAATCCAAAGACATCAAAACGTCACCAAACTTTGCCACAGACCTTAAGGACAACAGCTTTCTGAAGAAACATTACATTGTTTAGTGCAGTTCACCTTGACAATGTCCTTTATCAGATTATAAGAATCATTTTGATGCAGTAAATAATCTGCACAGGGACATGCCATGTTATACTGTCGGGAGAGCAGTGAATTATTCATTGTAATCTGGCAATGCAAGGTTGTTTATCACATTATAATGTGATACATCAGGGAGCGATTCTCCTCCGGCGAACAATGAGCCGTTTTACTCACCCCACGTTGGTGCTGGGTACATGTTCTGCCTGTCACTATTCATAGGTCTGTAATCTGAGGAGACTAATCTGATGAAGAACCTTTTTTTTATAAGGGCTTGAGAGTTTGTAGATAATACTGTTCAGGCAGGCAAAACACACACACACACACACACACACACACACACACACACACACACAAAAACAATTTATCTGGAAAGGATGACTTGTTTTTTCTTTCCTTCGACAAAGATAGACTGTTATGAAATAAAGCTAATTTTTCGCGGAATTTAATTTGGCTCCTAACGTATGGACAATTACCATGATGCCGTGTTTCTTGTGAAATCAAGGTAAGAAAAAGCATGTTTTCAGGTGTTGTAAAGTGTGATGTTCTATAGTAAATCAAAAGAACAGAACACCAAGGCAAGAGCCAGAAGGAACACAGCAGTATTGTTTCTGGCTGCAAACTTCAGGAGGATTGCTGTTAATCGTAAAAGGCAGCAAGAACCCAGACGGTGACAAAACTTAAATTCCTCTGCCTGGGCCTGACTTTGTGGGCAGATGATATGTTACCGGTTCCACAGGAGACGGGACTATAAGTCACCAAGAATGAGAGATTGCCTGCAGGCTCATTAGAAGGAACAGCTGGTTGGTTAATGAACAGGAAACCGAGTGTCAAGAGGTTCCCCAAACTTCCCCCGAGATGTATGAAGAGTATGCGTTTGAAAAGAAAGATTCATGCTGATGCATCATTACCTTACCATACTTAAATGACTTTCAGAGGATGGAAGGAAGTGTGTATACTAAGGGAATACCAATCAAATCAATGTGCTGTTGACTGTAGCTACAATTTATAATTATGGTATTAGGAAAGCCGATTTTCAAGAACAATGTAAAAACAAATAAAACGTTGTATGGTAATAAGCAGATATTTTCTGACCCATCAGGAGACAATAAACTCATGTTGTGTGGAGCATCAAATCCTCTAAATATGTAAATGTGTCCAAGCATTGTATGAGGTGCCTCTGGTGTTTTACTTGTAAACACATTTTGTCTACCTGAGTTAGACAACAGGCTTCTGTTGGCATTTTAATTGGGAAACAATATGATTTAGTGATGAGTTAAAGCAACTATTCAACTGCATTTTAAAAGCACAATGCAGGAAGATAGGCTATGAATGCGTAATAGTTAATACAGTATGTCAATGTAGTGCAATGTTTATCAAATTAACTGTTCTTTGAATGTATACCCTTAAGCTCCTCCTTGAGTTGTGCAGCAGTAACATTAGCAGCTGCCATAGGACAATGTCCTCTTGGAACTTTCATCTAGAAAGGTAAAGAGTTTGATGCATTTTTCAGTACCATTTTGACAGATGATGAAAAGAAATTGGTTCTCCTCAACTCTTCTTTCCAATTACCCCTCTTCACACTTGAAGTCTCAGCTGTCATTCAGGGTTTTGGTTTGCCTCTTTAATACACTAAAACACTTCCATTGTGATTCGTGATTTGTAAATTGTTGTTTATCTATACATTGTGTAATTGTTGTTTAGGTAAAAAAAAAGTATTTAGAAAAAAATCTGGATGATCATGGTGAATTAAATCAAGGAGAAATTAAAGTCTACAGAAAATTGTTGATTTTGTCAGCTCTCACTTTTCTAAGTTACTAATCACGCTGTGCTTGAAAGAAGCCCTGAGTGGTGACACTGAGTTGTCAATGTGGCTTTATGTGCAGAGCTGTAGCCATAGTCACATCTCTCAGCTTCTGACATTCACATCAGCTCAGCCTTGTCTCTAACGTCTCATATTTTACACTTATTTATAAAATCATCTAGCATTTCATACAATGTGGCATGAAAAGCTGCATCAGAACGTGACATTTACCATCACTTAATTTGAGTTATGATTGAAAAAAAAAATCATCAAACGTTCAAAAAACACAGTGACTAGTAATTGCCTAGACTCGATAATGAGTTGCGGCCACCTTTAGCAAAAATAACTGCAACGTTATGATAACTTGAACTTGTTCAAGTTGTTTGAGTCTTTCACAGCACTGTGGATGAATTGCGGCTCATTCTTTTTTTTTGCTAAATTGCAGTAATGGAGCCACACTGGAAGGTGTTTGTTTGAGACCCCCAATCTTTTCTCCAGATACAACGAGACTCACATCTTCCAAAAGGTTCAATATATGATTTTCTTTCTTGTGGTGGAATCATGAACTTGTTACTGTGAAGCCTGCAGTTCTTTAGACGTTCGCCTGGGTTCCTCCACCGCTTCCCCGGATGAGTTTTTTGACGTGCCCTTGACGTAATCTTGGTGGGACAGCCACTCCTGGTAAGATTCACAACTGTTCTCTTGCTCCTCCATTTGGAGATGATGTCTCTTTCCATTATCTGTTCGATTGAGTTTCTAGAACATTAGAAACGGGAGTGTGTCCCTTTCCAGACGGATAGATATTTAGTCATTTTCGGCATAGTGTGTTGCTGGTGGACACTTCGTCACTTCAGTTTGCTTATTTATAGTTGTTTTGCCTATTTAAGTGTGGTCAAGATGGAGCAGAGCAGACAGTAATTAATAAGGGTGTGTATTACTGATTTTATATTTATTTTTATTTAATCGATTATTGATTAGGTAACAAAGAGGGCATGTACTTTCACAC
>JAVQJS010066191.1:0-10831 GCA_036024795.1 Galaxias rostratus | reverse complement strand
CACACACACACACACACACACACACACACACACACACACACACACACACAGCAGGCACACTTCTAGGAAAACATTTCTTAATTGCGCCTGCTGTGTGTGTGTGGGTGTGTGTGTGTGTGTGTCTGTGTGTGAGGGGGGTGGGGGGGTGGGGGGGCTGTACTGTCCTCGCCATCCTCCTGTTTGTTGAATACATTTAGAAGTTCTGATTTTTCAGTTTTGATTTGATTGTCTCGGGGACACTACAATATTTCAAGGGGATATACTGTATAATACCGTAGCCCATTGAGAATATTTTGTTTATGGTAACACAAATTCAAGATCGTATTTTAGCACAGAAACAAACACTAGGCTGTTGTCATTCATTGAATATTGATAAACTGCACAGATAAAATGTTTGAGAATAGTGTAAAAACACATCTATTTTAAAACTTAAGCATATCTCTGTACTTATTTTTTTACCCTACGAGCCAAAGACAGATCAATTATTTACTCGGATACAAGGTTTTAGTGCCCTTGCTCTAACAACATCAGTAGAAACAATTACATATTGGTTGGAATCGATGTTTACAATGGGCCGTTGATGTGGAGATGAACTGAGCTGAGTGTCTATGCCACTGGGCTGATCTACAGTCCACTGTCCCTGGCTGACTGAGTGGAGAAGCCTGGCAGGCAGGCTCTAGCCTTGAGACTGTGCCCATCTCCATGTAACTCATGCCAGAGAAACATTAGTCTTGTCCACACCCTTCTGCTGAGGATTTATCTCCATTAATAATTCATAGGGTTCTGTGGACTCAAAGGCTCACAGTCCCCTGTAAGCACTGCTCGCTCCAAATTAGACAGGATGGAGTTACATCCTGGATAACTGCTTTCTACTGGATGTAGGTGTGACGGCTCCAAGAATAGCCCTTGATGTGACTTGTTACGGAAGATCGAGAGCTGGAGACAGAGGGATACAGAGAGAGAGAGAGAGAGAGAGAGAGAGAGAGAGAGAGAAAGATAAAGATAAAGATAAAGATAAAGAGAGGGATGGAAGGGAAGAGAGGTCATGAGAAAAGCTGTAAACAGAGTTTGTTTACCGGTATACCTTGTTTTACAAAAACACTCATGTGCAATAGCCAAGGCTAGGTTTTTTAGGAATATGCCAAAATAAATCACAGATTGGGTATTTATCAGGACGCTCCAATTGAAATTTAATATCCTACGTTCCCTGCAATTTCCTGATTCCTCAGGCCAGTGTGATGACAAACAGCCAACCAGGGGCCTTGAATGAAAATCTTCCCTATCATCGTTCGCCACCACAGAGGAAGAGTAGATTCGAAAGATTAGATGGACCTCCAAAAGATTTTTTTTTCATGGCAGCCAGAAACAATACTATCTCGGAGTGACTCTGTATGCAATTCATTCCGCCAAAGGCCTGACGAAAAGCACTTGCCTTACATTGTGCGTGAAGCATGGCTTTGCATACCGCAGATTGAACCTAGCAGGGGAAGTAATGGCACATGTTACAGTGGTTAACGTAGGAGACTAATACAGCCTCTCTGCCACCTTAGGCATGGTACTAGCCCACACACAATCTGTCCTTGGACCATAAAACCTTTATACCTACCATGAAATGTGTGTGCTGCCGCTTGGACGGCAGGCGTGGGTGTGATTATGTGTTTTAGATGAGGGTATGGGGTTGCGGTGGGTTCTCTGTGTGCGTGTGTGTGTGCGCGCATGTTTGTTTAGATGGTGTTCTGTGGGAACCCTTTTCAATTTAGCTTTATCAAATCGTTGGCAGCTGGACAATTCCAATCATACAACCTCATCACGACTGTGGAAACAGACTATTGTCGCCGTGTGATTTAACTGTGGTCCTCTGTGTGCGATTGAAGTTTGTGTTGTTGGTTGTGCGGGCTTTTACAGACGGAAAAAAGCTCCGGTCCCTCATCATCCCGTGTAATGAGGTCGTTTTTTTTCAACATGAGCGTCTGCATGTTCCGTGTTTTTGAGACACTGCTGTGTCAGTGATAGGACGGCGGGACAAGCACTCCCTGTTCGGTCCATTGTTGCCTGGTTCACTTGAGGGACCAGTGGCTCCAGTTCCCAGCCGGAGGGTGGGATAGGCGGAATCAGAGCCTGTCAGATTTGTTGTCAGCGTCCCACCTGTCTCAGTGCTATCCTTCAACTCTCTCATCCTGGCCGGAGCTGACAAAGAACCTCTGGCATCACTGACAACAAGCAGTAATAACAGCGTCCACTTCACTCGCCCAGACTCAACTCAGCCAGCTCTAGATGAAGGGGATAGTGTCGTTTCTCTGTGTGTGTGTGGAGGGTGTGTGTCTGTGTGTGAGCAACTGTGGGCACAACATCTTTGTTTACACCACACGATGTCATTAAGTGAGGGATTGCACATCTGGGTGTCTGGGGTATTTTTTGGATGAACAAGAAAACAACTCATGTAAATATTTTGAGAGTTGAGAGGACATTTGTGAAGAATTTAATGTAATCTGTGCAATGCAATATCTACATGTGTTTCACGCAATGCAATGGGACAGACAATTGGGAAATTATGTCTTGAAGGGTCATCTTCCTCTGGAAAATATTTTTATTTTTAGCCAAGCTTGTTCATAAAGCCTGTGTTTCAGTTTGAAGTTTATGTGTGTATGTTGACAGTCATAACAGTACTTGTTTTTACTGCTCACTGATGTCTATCTCGCTTGCTAACCGCACACAAGTAATTGCTTGTACTTTTGTGTCCGGTGGACTTTGTTTATGTCTCTCAAAAGACCGTACCGCAGATAAATACACAGACCTGCATGCAACGCATACACTCCCAATTAACGTTTTCCTTTGACTTAAAGGTCCTTCAACGTCAACAGCCAAGCGATCAATTCAAAGCTCAATCAGCTTATTACATGTGTGACTTTAATTCAATAGCTTATGCTATTCAGTGGTTTGTGAATGGTTCATGGTTACATCTACATTTAATTATAACAAAGGGTAGTTCAGGAGATTACAAAATGCATTTGTTTATTAGAATTTTAACAAAAATACTTTGACAATTGATTTACTTTATTTTGGTATTTGTAGAGAAGTTCATACAGAATACCCATACGTTGTTCTTATAGCCATGTGCTATCTCGGATGTTTGGTTAAACTGAACCCATGATACCTCCAGTATGTCTAAAAGTGATCAATGACATCTCAGAGCATCCAACCTCTATGTCTGCTCTCGGCATGGCTCAACAATCAAAATGGCAACAATACAATTAATTTACCCGTTAAACATCACTACTCCATTCCTGCAGGCTCTTCGTGACAGCTCTTAAGGGATATTTATCCACACTGCAAAATAAATATCTTTCTCTCCTCTATTCCTCCAGGCTTGATGTGAGCTTACCTTTATGCGTTTGTCCTGAGAATAAATCATTTTCTTTGGTTTTTAACGCAAAGTTCATTACTTTTGCCACCACATTGGAGCGTCCTTATTAAGGGACAGCCACTGTCTAATTTCTTCTATTACTGACACACATACACAAACATGGAGGGGAAGTTTTGGATCCTCAGTTACCCACTGGCTAAAATTTGCAGGTGTCTGGTTACATCATAGATTGCCTTAACAAAAAAGCTAATTATTGTGGATTCCATATTCTACAGGTCCTTTCAGGTAATCTTTCTCTGATCTAGACTTTCCCAATTCGTCCATCACCATTGTTGGCATTGTTGGCTTGTGAGACAGGTTTGGCGCAGTATCTGAAGAAGTTGATTTTGACCAACTCAGTTTACTTGTCCAAAGCCCAAATCACTCTCATCCTTGTTGTACTTGTCCTAGTATTTCAGCGTGTTTAAGGTGCTGATTTTTCCCTCTGTAGTGCTTCTTTTAGATTCAATGTATTTCCTGTTGCGATTGTGGGTGCTGTCTTTTTAACACACTATGGATTATGAAAGTGTCATTTATAATTTAGCTTTATTGTACTAAGATTTCTCTGTGAGCCCACAAAGGGGCAGCTCCACAGGACCCTTCCACAGAGAGCCAGGCTACCCAGACAGAGAGCCAGGCTACCCAGACCAACCATTTTCCAGCATAAAAACTCAACCCTTTAAACTTTTGGACTAGTGATGGAGATATAATACAATACCGTAATTTGCCACAGAGCCCAGGTAGACATCCGAACTGTTGGCAGAATATAGTTAGCTGCAGTAAGGTTTTTCTTCCACAGTTTCTTCAAATGTCCAATTTCCATAGTGAAATATGAGATCCCCTTTTTTGTCTAACTTAATTCTAACTTTGATTAATTCACTTAATTCATCCGAGCTATTCAAAGTGTGTTCTTTAGGTCTTTGTTAATGGAATCCCAAACCAGTGGCTGATGGATAATTTGAGCGTTTTGGCCACTAAACCCCTATACTACCTTATCCTTTTGTCTGTGCCGATTCAGTGCTGGAGTGTCATGTCTCGTCGGCTCTGTCAAATAGTCATGTTTATATTTAGTTTGGGGCAGCACGGTGGCACAGTGGTTAGTGCTATTGCCTCACAGTTAGAAGGTCCGGGGTTCGATTCCCACCTGAGGGCCTTTCTGTGTGGTGTTTGCATGTTCTCCCTGTGTTAGCGTGAGTTTCCTCTGGGTACTCTGGTTTCCTCCCACAGTCCAAAAACATGCAGGTAAATTGGTGACTCCACATTGTCCATAATTGTGAATTGTAGTTTATCTATGTGTTAGCCCTGCGATGGATTGGTGATCTGTCCAGGGTGTCCTAAGTCAGCTGGGATAGGCTCCAGCCCCCCCCCACCCCTGCGACCTTGCATAGGATAAGCGGTTCTGATAATGGATGGATGGATGGATGTTTAGTTTGTTGTTGTGGTTGAGTTTGTACTTACCTTCCCTCTCGTTTCAGAACCTGACTTGAATCCTCGTCAGGATGATTGCCTGCCCGCTTCTAATTGGTGTCAGCTGTGTCCCATTACCTCTTGTTTAAATAGTCCTTGCATTCCCTTGTCCTGTGCCAGTTCGTCTTTGTACCATGAGTCAAGCGTTCCTGCGATTTTCCAGTGTTCATGTACCTTTCGGTTCTGACTCTTACCTGTGCCCTTGACTCTGTTTTTGCCTGCTCCGTATCGAATTGTATGCCTTGATTTCTGACTGCCATCCTGTGTACCAAACCTAGTTTACCATTAAAACGTTTTTCAATATCCCTATACCTCGTCTAAGGAGTCCTGCATTTATGTCCAGCCTTCTTGAGGTGCCTCAGAGCATAATATGGAGTTGTAGATGTCCTACATACTTTGCTTTGTGTCCGGCCCTTCATTGCAATTAATTGCTTGGCGTCTTAAAAAGTCCAAATCAGCATGATACCTCCTGCCTCTCCCTACTAATTCAGCCTTTTTTTGTTTGGTGTCTTCTCAGACAAACCATCTAGTACTGAATGCTCAAACAATGTTGCCCATAGTTTCATCCTGCCATACGATAAGACTCACTGTAACAGGACCACAGCCATTAAGGTTTTCTATGCAAGGTCTCATCTAATTTTCTAAACGCATTTGAAAAAGGCAGCTCAATTAAGTTAGTAAGGTAACATACACCTCTATTCATGTGAGCATCCTTCAGATAGTGGGAGACGTGTGGTGCGGCAGAGAAGGCTGATTGCCTCAACCCTGTGAGTTCATTAATTCCTGTACTGCAGACTCATTAGATTAGCCAGTCTTTCAAGTTCACTTTCTCAGGATGCACGACTTTTAGTATTAATTACTGTTCAATTAATTAAGGCACTGGCCCCTCAGGGCGGCAGCGGATAGGTGTGAGATACACTAAAACCGGACTCACTGTTATTTCCATAGGTTTAGCTAATTTGACCATTGGGAATATCGCAAATGGTACCAGATACATCATAGAGTATGAGCAATGGAAACTCAGTCTGAACAATAGAAACTGTAGCTACAGTTTGATGCAATGTTTGATTAAAACAGCCCAATTATCAATTGTGAAACAGACCCAGACAGCGAGTGCTAATTAAAGATTGTTTGTTTCAAAATGTTCCACGTTTTACATAATTGATGAAGGCGGTTGCAAACCGGGACAAACTAAGTCAGACTGTCTGGTGGTCCCTCTCAGACATTCAAAGATGTGACCTGGTTCAAGGGCTGAGTAAATGAGCCTGTGCGTGTGATTGTGTGTGTGTTTTTGTGTGTGTGTGTATGTGTGTGTGTGTGTGTGTGTGAGTGTTTGTTTGTGTGTGTGTGCGCGTATGTGTTTGTAAGTTGGTGGGGGTGGTGGTGGTGAGGGGGTCAATTATTTTATTGTGGTAGTGGGCTGGTCTGTAATTCCAGGTACCATCTGCTTGAAGGGAGAAGGTTCTTATCAAGAGCAGTATGGCATTCAGGGACACTTGAATTCTAACAGAGATGATGTCGCACTCCCAAACTCTACTTCTCAATCCCTTTTCCAAGCAATCTGGTGTGTATTAGTGTGTGTGAGCGTGTGCATGTGTTTCTGAGCATGTGAAGGGCTTTAAGCAGTGCATATTTCATTGTATCTGCAGCCCACGCAGGTAAGCTGAAAGTTGTCGTGCCATTTCTCTCTCTCCATTTCTCATGTACAGTACCATTGAGTAAGGAGGAGATTAGATTCAGAGATTAGATGAGCGAGGGAGAGACAGTGAGGAAAGACAAGGACAGTACATGTCTTAACACTCTGCACAGTGTCAGGAAGAATCACAAGCGCAATAACTCGACGCACTTATTGGATTAGGCATTTCTCACCGAATCAGTTCTGGATTTCCTTCCATAGTTTTAGCACTCTAAAGAGGCGTTGTTGTCGCTCGCCACAGCAAATGGCAATTGGATCTAAATACACAGCCTGGTCTTTCTGAGGAAGACAAGAACCACAATCACGGGAACCACACACACTCAGACTCCAGTTCCTTAAACCAAAACCCAAATGTGGGCCCCAAAGGTCAGCTGCCTTTCAGTGACAAATCCGGTTAATTTTGAAGGGAAAAGAATGACCAGAATGCAGAGCCCTTACTGCTGTTTTCGCTCCCCCCCTCTGTGAGACTAGCTCTGGTACAATCCCTTCCACTCTGCTGAGAATCTGAGTGGCATGTCTCTTATTCGTGGCAGCAGAGGTGAAAAGAAAAGTACATTAACTGACCTCCAAACCTTGCTCTTCAATGGAGTCTTAATAGACAGCAAGTCCCTTTTTCAACCACTCCTCTCTATTTTTTCTCTCCTCTGCCTTCCAATAACAAGATGAAGGTAGTAGGGAAGTATTTATGATGAGCTGAGTATCTGGAAATGTCTCAATAAATACAGACAGACAAGGCTAGGAAATGGCTTTCGTCCTATCACAATGAGTTTATTTATATTTTCCTGGTTATGAATATCTCTATTTACATGCATATTCCATTTGTTAAATTTTGGGTTATTTTTTGCATGATTTTGCATTGTCTGTAACTGTGCTGTTTTTGTATGTGTGCTTCTGCCTGTCTTGGCCAGGTCTACTTTGAAAAATAAATTATCAATCTCAACCAGAATGTTTCCTGTGATAAAAATTAAATAAAATCGGTCTTCACTGGTTTTAAAGATATTGGTATGTATTTAAACCCACGGAGGAATGAGAAATCAATCATCTATCATAATATTCTTTAATATGAAATAATAATATAGCCTTCATATCTTGTATTGAGACTATAATGTTTACTAGTTAAGAATTGGAGGAACCATTGCACACAAACAATTTACGTGATTTAATCTTTCTTTCATTAGTGTGAGTTAACATGCTAAATTATATTAAAAAAAAATATCCCATTGCAGTCTAGTTAGCTGGTTCCAGTCCATTTTCTGCATTGATCCTAAAGTGTGGTTCTAGGGTCAACTCAGACCACCTTGAGCCAACGACCTCATCAATGTGTGACACAAAAGAACAGGAATGACAGCCTTTTCATTATTGCCATGCCATTGTGCTCGGAGGGGAAATCAATTATAAAAACACGACTAACAGCAAAGATAACAGCAGTGTCCTCTATTGTATAGGAGGGAGCCAACTTTTTTCCAGGGGTCTCTGACCAGTCCGGCATCACCTTGGTGCAATTTGCTCCCCATCTCAAATCCCATTGCCTTTTGGAATTGGATTTACCTGACTCATTCACAGTGTGAATGGACTCCTCTTACAAAGAAGGGGAAAAAAGAGATTCTCTGTGAAATTGCCTGAGGAGTTGGGAGGGTTTGGGCGCATCGTTTGTTCACTCGGTCCACCATTAACCCTAGGAGACGAAGAATGTCCTCATTATAGTGAAACAGAACTTGGAGATGGGTTGAAGGCGGAAGCTGCAACATCGGCCAAGCGTAAAGAATAGGAGGGTGGCACCTGGAAGAGGTAGGAGGTCACCATTGCTTGTGGTTGCCATTACCCACTTGCTAACTCCTGAGCCACTCCTACCCCCAGGCCCTCCCCGTCCCACCCCCCACCCTCTTTTGAAGCCATCAGCTTCCCATCCCTGTGAACAGCCACATTTAAGGGGTGCCAGGCAGGGGGTTCTCCTACGAGATGTTTGTTTGTTGTTGTTATTCTCACCGCCAGATTGACAATCTGTTCCCAGCGACTCATGCAGCCTGGTATGAATAGATGATGATTTTGTTGGCAGACTTCCTGGGAGGCGCCATCCACAGGGAAAGGTAATTGCCAATTGAACAGATAATTCTATAATCTTCCGAGAGGTAGCACACAGTTGTTTCCAGAGGGAGAGGGAGCTGTCAGCTTAATCGAAATATCACCCATCAACATTGACAGTGTGTGAAGGAAACAGCCCAAAAACAAAAACCTCCTAACCGTCAGCATCAGGGGGTGCTAGCACAAGATAGCAACAAGATGTCAACTTCGAGGTTAACAAAGTCTGACATTGTTTCACAAAATAAACAAAAATCGATACCACTTTAAGGCACAGAATATATCCAGACTAATTTCAGAACCTTCAGTTGTTACACTTCCGAAGGAGTGTAATGGTTGCAGCACTATAGCTTGGTTGCCCATTGATTCAACAAACCCAGTTTCTAAACGGATATATTTGTTAAAGACAGATTTCTCACTGATGTGAAACTTTTCAGTATATTTGTTTAGACCCATCTCATCTATAATAAGTAATTATCCTAGGTTTCTTTTAGCTTTCAACACAACAGAGACAATTTAACAACTGATTTGTATTGTAGTTTCACACAGGCTCTGACTATTTCCCATTCACGTGTTTACACAAAGGGCCCACTCGCTAGAAGACAGTGCAGGTACTTAGTGAAGCGTAGCATCTTCACAAGGCAATAATTAGAGCCCACTCTATAGCGGGTTGTCAAAGTCAACAAGACGCATGAGCCAACGTACATAAACACACCAACGCGAACACACAGACACGCACACACACACACACACACACACACACACAAAACAGATGTAGGTCTAATGCCACGCACAGAAAGTAAATGACATTTGAAATAGGTTTAGAGCAATCTGGAAGCAGATAAATGGATCTAATCTTGTTCCGCTCCGGCCCCTGGACGGGAAATGGCTCCTGACACCTGAGACCCTGCAACACGTCAAGCCTCAATCGAGGCCGGCCGGCTCGGCCCATACATCTCCATTTTAGATGACAGGGTACAAATCTGCAGCCCCATGCCGTGGAAACCCCGGGAGGATAAGAAATGTGGCCTGGCGGGAGATGGACAGAGAAAAAGGAAGAAAATAGGGAGAAATTCCTGGCAAGGGGTCACAGAAGGTGGGAAAGAGAAGACATTTTGGTAGACCAAAATGTTTCAGAGGAAATTGGGTTGAGATCATACACACGATTTTTCCCTCCACAAACTGCTCTAATATATGTAAACGTTACACTGTCACTGCTTAGTGGCATCATTTAAATATGGCATGGGGATCTGAGAGACTTCAAAGACAAACAGACATCTTGGCTATTTAAAGCACTTAAAATTGTGTCAAATTACTCCATTCAGCTAAGAAATACAAAAGATTGTTCAATTACCTTTCTTTGTTGAATTGGTGATCTGTGTGAGAAGGAACCGGAGAGTAAGCCTGGAAAGGAGAATAGATACTCGTCCCTTTATGATTTATCTCGTGCATTAAGATGTTAAATCCCACAGATTATTCACATCACCGCCATGGTAAATCACAGGCAGCTTGGGAATGTGTGGATGGATGGTCCTTCACTAACGGATGATGAATTCCCCCGATCTGTTACATGTTCACACTCGGAGGATGTGTACGCTGCATGTCATCCTGTTGTGACACAACATGAATATTAACAGATATCTTCCTTAACTTTGTAAACACAGCATTACAATGATAGTGCTTTATAACCTGAAGTAAGCCTTTTTAGCTGATGTCCATGAACAAGATCCTGCACTAAGTGGGCAATTCCATCCTTTCACTCATTTCTCTTGTGTACTGACAATGCTTTTTATCTCTTTCGCTGGCCTAATGGAGAATATCAGCTTTCTCTGAAAGTACAACTGTTACTCATCAGAGCGTCAACAACAGCACTAATGATACTGTGTATAAACCTTTTGAACTAATTGCAAAGTTTCATCGAAAGGGCAGGAGACATGGATCAACCATTGACCGACTCTCGTCGAGCACATTTCATTGCATGTTGCCCTGTGTTAGTTGCTTATGACAAATAAACTTGAAACTTGAACTCAAGTGAACTTAAAATCCAATGCTCTACAGGATAAAACATTTAACAACCCTCTGTTGGCGGCACGGTGGCACAGTGGTCAGCACTGTTGCCTCACAGTAAGAAGGTCCTGAGTTCGAATCCCACCTGAGGGCCTTTCTGTGTGGAGTTTGCATGTTCT
>JAVQJS010066152.1:0-13715 GCA_036024795.1 Galaxias rostratus | reverse complement strand
TGAGGGGGGGGGGGGTAAGGGGATTATAATGGGAGAGGGGGGGCAGTCCACCTCACACCCCAGCGATTGACCTCCCTTCACTGGTCTAAGACCCCTCTTCATCTCTCCATCTCTCTCTCCTAGTTTGTCTCTCTCCCCCTCTCTCTCTCCATCCCTCTCTCGCTCCCTAGCTCTCTTCCTCTCTCTCTCTTCTGCTCACTCTCTCTCTCTCCCCATCTCTCTCCAGTGAGATCACCAGGACATGAGAAGATTCCTCAAAGCGTCCATTTCATAGTGGCCCCCACCACCCCCCATCCACCTCTACTTAGCATCGTGGACAGGGGGCTCCGGACCAGCCCTTCATCACGCCATACTTCCCCCCTTGCGGTGGGGCAAGAGTCTTGGGGGGGTGGGGGGTCTGTGACGGATGGACGGACGGACGGACGGGGTTCTCAGGGTGGGACGTAGGGGGGGGGTCTGACGGATGGACGGACGGACGGGGGGGTCTCAGGGTGGGAGGTGGGGGGGGGTGTCTCAGGGTGGGAGGTGGGGGGTCTGACAAATGGACGTGGGGGGGGTCTCAAGGTGGGAGGTAGGGGGGTGTCTGACGGATGGACGGGGGGGGTGGGGGGTCTCAGGGTGGGACGTGGTCGAAGACGACGCTCTAGATGACACCTCCAGCCGTGAGCGCTGACACGCTTTGGCATCCCAAAAGGGTGTTTCATTAGCGGGGTACATGTGAACGGCGTGCACAGTACGCACCCAGCTCCGAGAGCACAACACTAACGCCCCCCCCCTTAAACCCCCTGCGCTGTCACTGCACTGAGGAGCACGACCGAGGGGATTCCACAGGGCGCCACCGCGGTGTCAATAGGAGCTTCTAACACAAAGGAACAACTAGCGCTATGATTGGCGATTTGTCCAGGGTGTACCCCGCCTCTCGCCCTAAGTTAGCTGGGATAGGCTCCAGCCCCCCCGCGACACTACACAGGATAAGCGGTTCTGACAATGGATGGATGGATGGATGTGATCGCCACTCATTATTCCACGCTGATGCCAGTGTAACTACAGACATTTCACTGTATAGGGGTTGCATTCATGTCATATACTTTATTGTATATTTAGCATCTTAAAATTTACTTTTATTGCTCTTGAAGTGTTTGATGAAATCACATTTTAAAAGGTGGTGATTAAGCAGGTCATTTCTGTACCTACATTGTGTGGGTAGCTTACCATTCTCTGTATGGTATCTGTAATATTGATTGTTATAACCTGTGCTGTTCAGAAGTGCCTTTGGACGTTTATGTATTAATACCATTTATAAGCATGTATAATGTATGTTGCTAAGTAATACAATCACAAACATTGTTTTGTTCATGTTAATGTCATGCAATTGCCCTTGGGATTTAATGAAATTATAAATAATCTATGTATACTTATCATATCATAAAGCCTCATCTTATTAACTGTCACCATGACCAATAGCCCAATTGTTGCTATTGTATAGTTGTACACTCAGTGCTTCAATGGATTATTTGTCATTGTGGGCACTGTTGTGGAATTCTGTTACAAAATTATTTTTCTATGCCAACGAATTTCCAATTATCTGGGTGGGACTCACAGGTTGTGAGATCATTCTAAAACTACTTAATGACGAGGGGCAAAACTAGAATATGATGCAGAGGGCTCATACAATGTCTACTCGTTCTGTGCTTACACCCACACAGTATTTGGTCTGTAGTATGTAACTGTAATGTTTTACATATGACTCCATTTGTGGTTATCAAGTAACAACTGGAAACCCTTCACTTGTCCAAATTGACTATACACACAATTACACAACAGCTTATTTTTTTTATTTTATAGGTTTTTATAAAAGCAACATCTTACAACAAATGCACAATTTACTCCATAGAGCATCTACATGTCTATTGACTCCTTATCTTCTAAGGTTTGATTTTTATTTCATTGAGGCAGACTCCTAATGTCAATTGCTTTGCAATGTTGTTGACAAACATAATCCCATCTTTAAGGCTTGAGATAGATATTAGTAAACTCTTGACACAGATATTGACGCTTTGATGTAGTACCCATTAACAGTTTTATCCCTTTGTATCAACATGCATTTTCAGTGGTGAATTGTTGATTTCAATGGACATAACGAATTATCTGATCATATGTTAATTTATAGAGGGATTATAGGGCACCCACAATAACAATGTGGCTATATGGCATTATCATGGTTAAAATGCCTCTGTGATTTAATTTTATGAAAAATATTTTGAATCCAGATAAAAAAAACTCCAAACACATCACATTCATAATGTGTTTAAGTTTAAAGCGGAATATAAATGGAACTAAATACCTAATAAGCACTCAATTTAGCAACCTGTTATATGACTCATTATCCTTATCATGTCATTTAAGATGTATCCCTGTTCATCGTGAGTATTACTGGTACAATCGTGTTCTGACAATGAATGGACAAGAAACGTCTGTCAATCCACAAACTAAACACACTTCCAGTGCGTCAGTTCATCGCCATAGCATTACACCACACCTTTACGCAAGTGACATACGACACAAAAGGAGGATTAGAGATGTCTAAATCATGGAAATATCAACTAGAAATGCTGTTTAGTGGCCTTACCTGACTTTCAGTGGTGATAGATAAATAGGCATTTCTTTACAACTCATCAGCCTCATCTAGCAACCCAAAAAAGTTTACTTCTTGCATTTAGTATTATCTTCCATAGCCAGACATGACTGAAAGTAGTCAAAAATCTTAACACCCCAATTTGAAATTACATTGGATACGAGGATTGAAGCCACTCCCACTGGTAAAACAGTGCTCAATATAAACAACGTGAACTTGACAGTGTTCGGGGATTAATTATATGGGTGCAGGGATAGTCAGTTGCTGTGTAAGAATACAATGAGGAATTCTTGTTTGAACGTCTCACTTTTATTGCTGGACATAGGAGTTGTGTGTGTCTGGGGTAAGACCTAAATGTTGTTGATTTTATTTCGTTAAATTGTACGCCAGACGTGCACAGGGCACCATACATCTGTCGCATTCACAATTTGCTTCTCAGCTCTGAATGGAAATTCCTGTGGTATGCCGCCGACATACGACTATGCCCAACCTGACCAAAAATACATGACCATTTCGAAATATATCGATGGAGAAAAGGTCCGCTATAGATGTACCAACGACTACGTTCCTAGTAAAGGCCGTCTCTTTATCGAATGCGTTAACGGAATTTGGAGCCAATTAACACTGAAGTGTGAAAGTAAGTACATGCAACTGCATTGTTTCATACATTTAACGCATTATTGAAGGTGTTCGGTCGTCTTGACAAGCAGCAACAAGTGTGAATAGTGTACTGCCATCTTGTGTTCAAAGACTATAGTTTGCTCTAAGATTTATTATCAACTTGGGGGTCGTAAGATAATGTAAGTGGCCAGATGTGTTGGGAGTAAATGTTGTATACATTTTTTTTTATCTGTTTGTACTTTGCCGATTTTAGAGTATGTAAAAGAGCATTTGCTAGCCGTTAATAGCTGGCTTTTCAAAAGCCGATTGTTGAAATGATAGTCGGACCGGACAATTTATCCATTTATCCCGAGTGAGAAGGGGGCTTGTATTATTTTCTTCACTATTTTACAACTTCAACCAAAAGTTTGTTTCTACTAGTGGTGGTAGTCTTCTAAGCTGGCATGTTTCCCTGCTCTATGTATTGTTTCATGGAAATTGGTTACAAGTAACCAATTTTTCTATACAAAGTTACTATTGATGTCTCTCTCACTTGCTTTGTCATTATCTTTTGTTTAATAACATGCTTGTTCCATCCAGAAAAGTCATGTGGAGATGCTGGAGTTCTACAAAATGGCTTCTTTGAGTACAGTGATAGCGTTTCAATTGGGGACAGAGTTCATGCAGTATGCAATGATGGGTAAGTTCCTTAAGTGGTCCTTTTTTCATGTTTAACATATTCTGAGCTTTCATCGACTTGTAGCATCTACTTTAACAGATACACATTAAAGGGAGTGGAATATTTGGTATGCAAATATTCTGGATGGAGCCCAGAACATCCTACCTGTGAAGGTATGTAGAGTTCTACCAAATATGATTGTCTCCAATTTTTTTGCTCAACTTTTGTAGAGTCAACAAAAAAAAAGACGTCTCAAATGTTTCTTTTGGCAGGGCCATAGACTAGTAGTATGATGATATAAGAAATATTATTATTATTATTATTATTATTATTATTATTATTCATTGTATTTAGTTTGAAGCGCTTTATCAAGACACTCAAAGCGCTTACCCAATAGACACGCCCTGTAGTAATATCAGTTATTAAATTGGAAGTTCCGGCTTGACACTGCTGATCCAGCTGAGCTCCAAAGAAGATAGTAGGGAATGGTTCTTATATCATTCTGTTGTCAAGACAACTAGCCACAGATACTACACCGTGGTACTACACAATGTGTATTTTATTTATATTTAAGTGTGGTTCAAAAATAAATGTAAGATGTCTTTGACTTAGATTGTCTTGAGGTATTTTGAAAACGCTTCAAAATAAAAAGTAAGTGTTTTTGTTATTATTAGCACTTATTCAGTTCGAGACCAGTTGGTGCTTTTGATTATATACTGCAGTAACAGTATGATGAGAGGATCATTCTATCCCATAACATTCCTTATACTCTTTTTGTTTAAAAAAAGATTTGACCTTGACTCATGAGTCAGCAAGAGAGACCATTTGCCCGTTGCCCTCGATTACCAATGGTGGGAAAATTAGCAGAGCTGTCTCAGTCTATCGAGTTGGGGACTCTGTGACGTTGACTTGCAGCCACGGCTTCAAGTTGTTTGGACACCAACATGTCACCTGTGATTCAACTGGCCAATGGTATCCTAAGCTCCCTAAGTGCTGGCCTGCTCATGGTGAGAGTTTCACCCTACACGTTACTTTTTGGGCATTTGAGTTACTATGTAGTGCTTTGAAAACACTACTGAGGCCCCTCCAAGACTACTTGTCAAATTCTTTAGAAATGTAGGCCTGAACATTAATAAAAACATCCTTCCAATTTTTTAAAACAACCCCTCAGAAAAAATGAACTGAAAATCTCAATTCAGTTTTCATTAGAACTTTGTTAGGATGACCAAGATGATAATAGGTTTATGTTTTGTTTTTTTTAGACATTAGATGCAAACACATTATCAATAATTTAACAGTGATTATAAATCCAAAGACTGTATACAAACCTGGAGAGACTCTGTCATATTCCTGTAAAGAGAATTCTAATACAAATCAACAGTTTGCAACATGTGGACCAGATGGTGAATGGCAACCTCAACCTATAATTTCAGCTACTCTATGCTAGCATTATTCAATCAGCCACATCCTACATCTAATTATCAACTATATATACACACTATGTCTTATGCCAATGTTAAACTGTCAAATGCATACATTTTGAATTATTCCTTTGCTTTTGGTGACTGGGTATTTTTCTTTGTAGGGGGATGTGGTGTGCCAAAATATGTATCCAAAGCTCATCTGTCAAAGGCACACATTTTAAAGAATTTCTTTGCCTCTGGTGACAGAGTACGTTATGAGTGTAACATTGGATATGTTCGCGCTGGTGGCGTTTCCTACCGAAGTTGTGAAAATGGAAAGTGGACAAAGTTAATGCTAAAATGTGAACGTAAGAAAGACTTCTACTTTGGTAGTTATTTTCTATTTTTGAAGTAATTAATTATTTATAGACGGTGAGAAAATCTAAAGGAGCTGACATTGCTTGATCACAAGAATCCTTATTTTTGATGACAGTTGAGAGCATCAAGTAGTTTGAAAATCATTGGGAGTCAGGCTGGGTCCCACACTCAATGCTGTCTTTAAAGTAGTCCTCAGACAGGCCCTGCATGGAGCAGTGTGCAATGTGTTGGTTGATGGCTGTCTGTGAATGTGATATGTGTTTTGGTAAAAGCCTGTGAATTGTATGTATGCACAATGTTATTTGTATTTTAACTGCAGACACTGAGCTGTATCCAAGCCAAAGCTAGTTTGAGACAAGAGTCTTGTCTAATCTATTCCAGTGAAGCGATGACAGTCATTGTGTGTGCGCTAGATTGTTTAGACATCAAGATATATTGTCTTTGTGAGAGACTGGCTGAATGTTATCATATGTTTAAGATAACAACCAAAAATTACCCCCCCCCCCCACCCCAAAAGGTTTAACGTGTGGATCTGCGGGAGAGATTTTGAATGGAGTATACACGTACACCGGAGCTTCCTATGGAGATACCACAACAGCTGCCTGTGATAAAGGGTAAGATGCCATTCCACTGGAGTAGCATTAAAAGATTGGTTATTGGTTATTTTTGTGGTTGCAGTGTCACATTACAGAAAATACAGGAGGCTTTAATGTAACAGAGTCGTATGAGCTTCATTTTAAAGTGAGATTCACTGTTATGGCTAGATATCAACTCTTTGGAAAGAGTGTTCGAACCTGCACAAGCGAAGGCTGGGATGGGAACCCACCCATTTGTGAAGGTATTTAAAACTGTACTATAACATGCATCATCACAATATCTAGTGATACATTTCTTTGATTGTGCAGCCATTTCAGGACTTGTTTTTCTGGTCCTTGAGAAATGGGGTTAGTGATTGCTCTTTGTGATCCTTCAGTTGTCTACTGTCTTGCACCACCTGCGGTTCCCAATGCATTTATAAGTGACACAGATGTGCAGTACAAATACGGCACCGGGTTGTCCTATAGTTGTCGTGTCGGGAGATTGATTGGGAACCGGGAAATATTCTGTACAGAGGACGGCACGTGGAGCGGCCAGCCTCCTCGATGCAGAGGTCAGATTCCATAAGTGACATCATATCCTTTCCTTATAAAACTGAACTGTGAAGTATTATGGCTTATAAAAAACATTTACCTTTTTTTTCTTCTTTTCTTTACAGGCTATTGATCTAATAATGGCAGTTTCATTACATGCAAAGAACATCAGTGCAGATGTGTGACCATCACTAAGCTACCGGTGCAGAAAAAAGCCAAATCCTTTTACAGATCACTTTAAAATTGCCATTAAGCTTAATGTTGCTGAAGTTGACCATGCTCTGCTTGTATCATAATGACTGCAAGGTATTGTGCCAAACATCTAATGATATATCTATATATATATATTATGTAATGTGCTATAATAATAATAATAATATATTTAAAACATGGGGAAGAGGTTCAAAGGCTTTCCAATGAAGAAGTAGGTAATCTACAGTCATTCATAAAGACATATTAGAACTTACTCAAGGACAGTATATTTATTTAGATAAGTGTTTTGGGCGGTAACAAGTGCATTCACTCGTTGCATTCGCCTCTGTACAATTCTTTGTTCTTTTTTAACAGCTGTTAATGTTACATGTGAATCTCGATCCCTATAGATTGAACAGTGAGTGAGCATTTTATGAACAAATGAGCTACAAGAAATTAAGAACACCAATTCCATTCATTTAAAAAGACAATACAAAATCCAGACACTTTTTACATGAGCAAAAACTATTTTCAAGTGCAAATACCGTGATCAACTCTATGATACATCATAGCAAACTCTTGTTAAAAAAGCAACAATTCAAAACAAAGCATTGGTTGCAGGAGGAAATGGAGAAAAAGCCATGTTGGGGAAAGGAGTACATAAGGACTACTAAACACAGGGATTTGTGAATAACAAAAATAAACCTTGAGCAATAATACATTTTGTGAGAACCTCGTTAAAGGAAAGCTTGTATGGTAAATGTATGCTTTAACACAATTGTCTGATGTTTGATCAATATTCCTTAATATGCTATCATCAAAATATAAAAGGTAGGGCATTTCCATCTCAGGGGAAGATTAATTAAGTTTGCCTATTTACAAATAAAAACAAAATGTATTGGAAATTAATTTGCCATTTTTTACATTTCCTAAACAAAAATGTTTGGAATAGAATTGATCGTTGTCAAAAGAACAAATGTAACAAGCAATTCTTTTACAATTATGTCATTGTAGGAGTGTTGTAGTAGTAGAATGTACATTTTACAGCAAATGTATTCTGATGTCCATGCAAAATATCAATTAAACCACATTCCCTTTCTATATCCTTAAATGTAGTGTCTGATGATTTCCATTGTTTTCAGAGTATCTTCAATCACTGAATATTAACATTTACAGTCCGGCTCAATGTTATCAATATTGATCAAATATAGACTAGGAATGAATTCAATGGGAGGTTTATTTTACTCATTGCACTTAAATTACTCCAGTAAGATGGTAGACTTACTTGGCCTACCTCACAGGCAGTCTTTGGAAGAGCTGACATTATTGAGATGGTAACTGACATTGTTGGGATGGTAACAAAAATAAGGTGTTTAGAGAGGGGGCCCCTGCTTGTCTTTGGAATAAAGATGAGAAAGAAGAGTTCATAGGCTGAAAGTAATTTGGAGGTCCTGCTCAAACTAATTAGGATTAAAGAATTCAACCATCGTCTAATTTATGTTCATTATTTACAAAATTTAAAACAATTACAATACAAAAAAAAACTATAAAATTGGTTGTCTGAAAAATGTAAAGTGAAGTGAGAGTATTATGAAAGCTTGTTATTTTTTTATATATAAAATCTGAATTTACTCTTATGACACCAATACAAAGTTAGCATGACAGAAAACACCAGAAAGTTATGATTTTGAAAAATTAAAGTGACCTTTTTTTTTTTTTAAAGAAGCAGCAAACGTCCCTCAAAGACATTTTGGTCTTTCTCTTGCACAGAGGCATGGTCCACCAAGACATCTCCGGTTGTTTCTTCTCTGACTCGCAAAATAGTTTTCCATTTCCTTTCAAAAACGTCCTTTCTCGAAATGATACAACCACACTTTATACGCTTTTGTTAAGTTAACTTGAATATAGAAGAGAAACATATCTGAGGGTAGGTAACAGCTATACAATCTGGACAGAAGGAAACAAAAGCATAGATTAACTGTTTTAACAGTAATACCTTATTAGGACATAGCTCTAAGAGCTCAAATATACTGCAGCAAGGCTTTGATGACGTGGGATGGAGTTACAGTATGGCAGAAACCAGTAGCCGCTCATTCTTGAGGATAGCTCAGGCACTGAAAATATAGTTAGTAAAGTCAACAGGCTACTCAATGTAACATCGTCCTTGGAATGTCCAAGCTACACAAGTTGGACTTTATCAAAGCAAATGCAATACCCAGCTTAAATTTGATCCACGCACACACACAACACTTATTTCCTCCAGCTTTCAATGCAACTCACAATAATTGCTTGTGCCGTTGACATCACAAACATCCCACCTGGTGTTACAAGGGACCACAGACTGTTTGAGGGAGGGGAGGTAAATGAGACCAAACAACATGAGACTCAAAACGTGTGAAGGGCTGCATAGTCAACCATACCATCAAAGCCTATACACACACACACACACACATATATATATATTTATATATATATATATAAAGAGAAAGCAGAAACTAAACACGTTTTTGTTTTTGTATCTGAAGTCCTGTGAGAGTTGAGGGGGAGTGGCCTGTAAGAAGAAGAGGGCGTGGCTGAGGGGTTGGTCTCCAAGGTTGCGTGGTCCACTACTTATATGGCCGCAGGAAGGCAGATACCTTGCTACTTATGAGGCGTATGAAGGAGCGAGGCAGCATTTCATTGGACTCTCGAGTTGTATACTTGAAATAGTTGTTTGGGTGGGCAAGAACGTCAAAGAGAGTCTTAATCAGCTTTTTGTCCTGGTCACAAGGCAGAAAAACAGGCATGTTATTCCTCTAAAGCATTGGACTGATTATGGGAAGTACAGTTGCTGCCATTGTCTAAGGAGGGTGACACTGACACTGATGATACTGTTTACTCACTAACCTTGAGAATTTCTTGATGATTTTCAGAAGCGTAGAGTCTACCGTCCCTCACTATGTCCTCAACAAGCTGCTCGTAGTCCTCTGGATTTACACCCAAAAAGTTTGTTATTTAAAACAGCATGAAGGCATAGTAAATGCAAAATAAAAAGTGCAGGGAATCACTTTTAGGAATACAGCCATGTATTGAATTCAAAGTTACTACAGGCAGCTTATCTCTTGGACATGATCAAGCATTTGCTTTGTGTAATAATTTCCCCTACACATCACAAAGAAGACAACCAAAACAATCGTGGTCACTGCAATTTGCTAACACAATCAGGGACTGTACTCCAAGTTTGGGGATCTCTTCCTGGTTTAGTAGGAAACTTCCTTTTGCCATAAAGTAATAGGTCACAGTTTTGTGGGAGATCATTCCCCGTTGCAGACAAAATCTGTTACATGTTGAAACTTCAAGAGGACAGATGTCAACGATAATTTCTTTCAATCTCCCAAAGGCATACAGAAATGTATTCATAATCTATGGTATAACATATAATAGACAATAATCTATCATATTTTTTGTATTAAAAAAGTTGCCTATAATTGCTGTAATGCTATTGACCTATTTTGTTATATTCTATCAATGTCTGCAATAGCGTTAGGTGTCGAAGAGACACAAGAATTTCGTTGCACACTTTCGCTTCTGTAAACGTTATGCATATGACAATAAAAAACCTTGAATCTTGAACCTTAAGGAGACTATAAACCACAAATTGGATTTAGGCAGTGAACATGTTTCAATTGTTTGACCTTACGCATATAACTAATACACATTGCCTTACAAATGGCAGTGAATTCTAAATTCAGGCTTTGAGGTGTTGGGGAAACCTGCTCACCGTCATAGGTGACATAGGGGATCTGGAAGCCCCGGGCGCTGTTGGCCTCGTTGGACTTGAAGTTGATCCACAGTCGCCTGGAGCGGGCTGTGAAGGCAATGGGTCGTTCGTACGTCTGGCACGTCTCGTAGGTGGTGATGGATGTGGCGGACCCTTGACAGAGAAGGTTAGCAAGGTTAACAAAACATGCACATGCGAGTGAAGATGCATCAACATACAAGAATGTCAATAGAATGATTGGACGATAAACAATACCAATTTACAAAAATACAAATCTAGAAGTTCAACACTAAAGGAAGCAGAGGGGTAATATTTATAATGAGTTCTTTTGAACAAAACAGATCAGTGAATGAATTTTCTCCATCTGTCTGTTGATTTAATGCTATAGTTTCACACATAATAGAGGAGGAAGATGATGGGAAAGGTGATTTGGCCACTGTTGCTATTCAGCACTACAGGTCATTTTCATCTTTCACCAAGTTAGCTTTTACTCTACCATGTCAATACAGCCAAAGTGTGTGTGTGTGTGTGTGTGTATGTGTGTGTGTGTGTGTGTGTGTGTATGTGTGTGTGTCTTGGTAAAAATCATAGGCAATGAAAGAATTGGGCTTACAGTTCTTCCTCATGACCAGTACGTCTCCACACTCGTCCTCAGACGGCAGGAAGATCTCGGGCACCACGATGAGGATCTTACGCTTGCTGGGTGGGTTGATGTGCCACGTGCACTCCACGTTGGCAGGGTAGTTGCCCGGGTAGTTGGGGGACTCAATGTAACCTGTGAAATCCCCCATCTCCCCACCACACTCTCTGTCTGTGCACACACACACACACACACACACACACACACACACACACACACACACACACACACACACACACACACACAATGTTTACTGCAAATGAGACCTAACGGAATCATACAAAATACAATAATTATCTTTGACACCAACATATAAAGATCTATTGTTTTACAGTGGACTAGTACTTATTTCAAAATCTATGATTTTGATTCTCATTAAGAGGTCTTACTCTTGCACTGGGAGACACTGGTGGCCCCGTCAAAGTCAGTGGTGGTGTTGCCAGGGCAGGAGATGCAGTAGTTCTGTCGAAACTCTGTCTGGTAGGTGCCCAGTGGGCAGCGGATACACCTGTGCACTGTGGTGTTGTAATAGTGACCTGGAGAGCACTGAACTGCAGAACGGTAGAGGACACACACACACACACACACACACACACACACACACACACACACAAACACATTACTAGAGAAGTCAACACACACTCACTCGGTGAAATTGACTTCCAATGTAATAATTATGATCTAAGACCCTGTGATAAAAAGACCGACCTTTGACCTCACAGTCGTGGAAGGAGCTAGAGCCTTCCCTTTTGGTGCCCAGTCCCCCTCCACAGGGGAAACACAGGGTCCGACCCAGGTCAGGCTGATAGGTGCCCTGGGGACAGGGCTGACACGGCTTGAAGCCGTCGCTTGAGAAGAACCCAGTAGAACACTGGCCTACGTGCAGGGCAAAGGGACGGTTTGGAGGGTTTGAATGCCACTTAGACAAAGCTCTATCCCGTGGACCTAGGCCAGAATTCAGCATTGCATGGACCTAAGCATTCGCGTTGGAGCCTACCTGCGCAGGAGGAGATGTTGCGGGCCCCGACGGCTCCGTGGCCGTCACTGCCGGGGCACAGATCACAGGCCAGCTGGCCCTCTTTCTCCTGGAAGGTGCCGGGGGGACACTGGACGCAGCGCTCTTGCTCGCCGTGGTAGTAGGAGCCGGGCAAGCATCTGACTGAGAAAACCGTGACAAAGAGCTCAACACACGCTGGCTCAACACAACAGAAGACGGTGGGCATTAAGTGTGCTGCGCACACGCACGCACGAACGCACACAGTATATACATACATACACACTTAACAACGTGAGAAAACACAATTAACCTCAGGTCATTCCAGCTGGCAACCATCTGACAGAACCAGCCCGCCCTTAGTCTTACCACAGCGCCCGCTGTCCTTCTCCCGGCCGGGCCCACAGTTCTCGGGGCCGGATGTGGCCTGGGGCAGCTTCTGGGCCACCTCGTACTCCAGGCCCGCCACGCGGATCAGGAAGCGCTCCTGGTTGATGGACTTCTTCAGCGCCTTGATGTAGGTCTTCACCTGCTTCTCCATGCGCTGCCTCAGACAGCTCAGGTTGCAGCTCCCTGAGGATCAGAGCAATTAGTACCAGCACACAGTAATAACACTAATAATAAAATACATTTGAAATGCACTTTTCATCGTAAAAGTGATCTCAAGGTGATAAGTACAATGTGAACAGAACACACAAGCTGACCTGTGGTGTCACCGGGTTTGATCTCTGCCTCCAGCTCCAAGGTGATTCGTGTAACTTCTTTGTTGTTGGGGTTGCGGGCACGACGACCTTTAGCCTTTTTGGAGGAGTCACATTTGAGGTTGACAAATGTCACTAGACAATTGCTGCAGGGCTGTCCTCCACCTATATAAGTATACATATCACATACGTGTTTTTGTTTTTTCTAAGGTATCCAGGCAATTCACGAGTCATAATATACTTCTGGGGCACACCATCCTCACCCTGATGTTGTACTAAACAACAATAGACATTCAACAACACAGTTTAGGGGAACTTCAATGACACAAACAGCACCACCTTGAGGCCACTCTGAACCTGTGCGTAAACAACAATAGATATTTAACCAAACATTTTAAGTCATAGAGAGAGAGGTTTACCTGGGGCCCGTCCCCTGTCCTCAGCCCTGCCCGTCAACTTGGGATGCAGGTGACACTTGGCGTCTTTGATCTTAAAAGAAGCTGTTTGCTTCACCGGATGGGCCAGAGACTCTACGAGCAGCGGCATCGGTGGAAGAGCACAGTATAACATTACACTTCAATCCCCACAGTGCCTTGCCTTGCC
>JAVQJS010066148.1:0-15520 GCA_036024795.1 Galaxias rostratus | reverse complement strand
AGGAGGAGAGAGAGAGGGGGGGAGAATAAGCTGTGAGGAGGAGAGAGAGAGGGGGAGGAAGCTTTGCTGAGTGGGGGAGATGAGTATGTGTGAGAACAAGAGAGCGTGAGTGTGCATATGTTAAAGAAAAAGAACACAGAGGGAGTCAATGAGTGTGTGCGTGGGTTTGTGTGTGTGTGCGCGTTTGTTCTGTGAAATCCAACGTGTCCACTCTTAAAGCAGCCAGACTCGCCACTGAAAAGGACTCAGTCAAAGAGTCCCGGTCCCGAGTCAGATGTGTCCCCAAAACTGCCAGAACACACAACAGAAGAAGAAAAAGAAAAGGAGGAAGTGGAAGTGGCAGAGTGGGGCTGACGGTGCAGCGACTAGGAACATTGGCATGGCGAGGAGCTGGCAGTGACCTTTGAGAAAAGGCTTGACCAAAAGGTACAGCCTAAAAAAGGGAGGTATAGAGAGAGAGGGAGAGAGAGAGGGGAGGACAGAGAGAACGAAAGAGGAAGAGAGAGAGAGAGAGAGAGAGAGAGAGAGAGAGAGAGAGAGAGAGAAAGAGAGAAAGGGAGAGGAAGAGAGAGAGACAGGCAGAGAGACAGAGAAAGAGGGAGAGAGAGTGAGCGAAGGAGAAAGAGAGAGGAAGAGAAGGAGCAGAGAGCAGAAAAAAGGGCTGTTGGTCTATCCAGGACGTTGGTGAGTGATTTGAATATAAAGTCTAGCAGCCGACCTGTTAGTGTGCCCTATATGGTACAGCTCAACAAAGGGCAGTTAAAACAATAAATCTACTACGGACGTTTGTCCTAATAATCTATACATACAAACCTCCACACTCACATCACAATCAGATATACACCCTATTATATTCCAGAATTCCAGACATACTATCTCAGAACCAATTGAAATGCATGTTTAAGTCACAGAATAGAATATAGAATATATGTCTTTATACACCGCTGTCAACAAACTTCATAATCCAGAAAAAAAAGGATTACCACAGCACCAGATTGACAGACAATTTAAATTAAACAAACCATTTCCCCAGGATCATATCCAATACTAATGCGCCGTAATGGCCATCTAATTTAGCCAACTCTTTCTTAAATGAGGCAAACAGAGCGGTCAGTTTGTAGACAAATACAATCCTTTGTCTAGTGGTTGTTTTGTTTATCTCAATCAATCTGAACTATACTGGCAAACACTGAAACTGTTGTACATTTGTGACACACTGAAGACAGTTGAGTGTGTGTCATGGAACATGTAGTATATGGTGCGGAGTAAAAGGTAAAGGTTTACTAGTGATGATTTTATTGTATGTGTGTGTGAGAGAAAGAGAGAGAGAGAGAGAAATTACATAGATTTAATATCAAGATATATCAAAAGTAATGATCAATCCTGATGAAGCTTTCCATGCTGCTTCTGGGGTGTCAGCCATATAACACACCAAACACCAACAAGTGGTGTGTGACAATTTTTAATACTATCGACAATTAAAAGCCGATAATTCCAATATAAACAGACTGTTTGCTGTTATTTAATATAACAAAAATGCTATTACACCAGTAATTTTCTTTTGAGCTCAATCAAGTAATATACACCGTCTACAGACAAATATGAAGTATGTTTATGTTTAAAGGCTATATACTGTATGCAACATTTTCACACAGCGGGATCGCAACCGGATCTCGTGGCTCAGAAATAGGGCTAGTCATCCACGGTGAAATGTATAGGCCAGGCGATGGGCTAAGCGTTTGTGCCGCCATCGTGCTTCGCGCAGCATCAGCAGCATCGCACGTGCTGGTTCCATTCTTTGCCCTCAGCATCAGTACCAGTGGACTTTATGGTCTGACCGTGCTACCCAAACAAACACGCGTAAGATAAAAGCGGACTATCTCCTGCCGCATGTTACCCTATCGGTTTTAAAACATAGCCATAGAAGAAATTTAATTGACAGAATTTTCGCACAATAGCTGATGATGACTTTGATGTAATAATGTATCAAAGCAGACCTCTAGGTGTCTGCATTTTAAGTGGAAACTGATCTCATAAGCGCTACTCTCGTGGCCAAAAAGCCCCGTGTGAGCGAACATCGAAACACTTGTCATCATCAGCATCTTCCAAAATGGACGCTGTAGATAAATTAAAGATATCCTTCAAAAAAGACCATCATAATTCTGTGGGTAAGACATATCAATGACGGTGCTCTTGTTGACTGTCCATATAAAAGGGTAACTGCCAGAGACACGCGCGCACACGCACCCAGATTGGGAAATACTGAAATAGAGATAAAGTATTTTCAAACATTAAAGCACATCACATTTCCATATGGCGCCAATTTAAGCTTATTCCCTTCATTAATTCTCACCCGAAATCATCGTCCATAGATTTGAAGAAGAATTTATAGTTGGGTTTATTAAGGACATTTTTGAAGTCCGCGAGAGTAACCTTGTCCGCGGGAATCGGCAATTTCACCAGGTACGGTGTTTCCTGGTCGTCGAGATGATAAATAATTTTGGTCTCCCCCATGGCGTACCGCTGGGGAGGGGGAGGCCGCGCACATCCAGGCGCTGCTTCTATATCAGCCTCCCCGGCTTCGGTTCATTGAATGGTGTCCCCTCCTTTCGCCTCGGGTCCTCGCTGTTGTGAACTCTCCGCTTGGCTGGACTGGAGGCGTACCCTGTTCAGACTTCAACGGTGCAGTGGTTTGCACGGGCCGGGGAAAAAATATATCCAATAATCTCTAAACAAAAATTAACAAATGTAATTATAGTTTCCTAGCTGTGGTTGTTGTCCAGCACCGAAAGAGACCAGTGTGACACAGAGCTCTGTCATCTCCAGTGTGCCGAGCACAGTGCTTGCTCATGGTCGATGTAACAGCTGTGCGCCAATGTAAGAATATAGCCCCTCCTATTGATTTGAACTCCCTCTAGAGGACAGCTAATAAATTGGATATGTAAGTTTACCTAAAATCTCATGTATCAAATTGTGTAATCGGCATGAATTTATACAAACCAATAAATAAACCTTACCACTTTCATAAAAGAAAACAAAAAAACAATCACTGTATTGTACATACTTTGTTTTCCAACTAACGGAAAACATCTGCGAAACAGCCAGACAGACTTTTTCAAACTTTTAGAGCGCCTAGATCACGAAAACAATTTACATAAAAAGACGCATTTGCAACATGTGCACTTCGGGTTGATCAGTTTCATGCTTATCAATCGCTACTTGGAATGAGTTGCCCATCATAGTCTTCACGCTGTGGGACACTGAAGCGGTCGGATGCGACCTCTTGTGGACATTAATGGTAGCAACATAAATATTTTTAAATTATTTGTTGTCATAATAGTCCGTCTCTCAAAATTCTCTCCTGTGGTGGAACTTAACGAAGTGCTAACTTCAGCACAACTTTCAATTTGACTTCCTAATACCTTAATTTCTATACATTACCGCTGACCCCTATTCATTTGTAACAAAAGGGTATAACTACCGTTTTTAAACAACTGTTGTTGATGAAATGTGCAAGATTTCCAGTGCAGGTTGCCATCTTAACTGGTGAGACATTTATCTTTCCACCACTTCTTTCATTGAATGTGTACAAAAAAAGACATGACCTTTCTAAAAACCAATACATTTACACTAAAATCGATGTAGTTTTCAACGAAAATTCATGAAAACACTTGAAACAAGATATACATTCTTTTCTGAAGGTTTTTTATTAGCTTGTATAAAACAATGAGAACCTGCGTGTCCCCATTTGTTTAAGGCCATTTAGTGTATATTCAACTACTAAACAATTTGCACAATTCAACCCCCCCCCCCCCCTTGAGAGGAGGAAACTCAAACTAAGTTATACCCTTTACAGTAACATCCAGCACAACTCACCCACATACATGTTTTCACAACTCACAACCTTGTGTAGGTGAAACATTCAAACATAATCAAGATTTGTAATTTTTCACCCATTTAAACATTTCATTATTAACTTGGAAATACATGATCAATTTAGCTTATTCAATCACTGCTAAAAACCAATTAAGTAGATACAACATAAATGCTAAAGGAATTTTCTTCCAACCAAGCTGCTATGAATATCCACAGCCTGGTCCAAAGTTCCTACTGGAAAGTTCATTTATTTCACGAGTAATTATGCTTGGCTTGATACAGATGAACTTACAACATGACTCAGTATTAATCCCCACATATCTGCATAATCAAACTCTTGACATTTGGGGGACGTTATAGGGAGGATTAACATGTATTATTAAGTTTGGGATGCTTTTGAGTTCAAGAAAAAAAAAAAACTTGAACCTTTGAACTTCCTGTGAGACCTTTCCTGGACTTTCCAGTTGATCGAGACTCACCAGCTAAGGTGTTTCCGTGACACTGAGGTCAGTCCCAAAGTGACACAGACTAAATTGTGTTACCATGGAGCAAAAGCCTCGGTGCGCACGTCAGATCAGGATTGTGAAATCTTAACCTAAAAGTTCAGAGGTCACATCTCACGCACATAAAAAAGGCACTTGGTGACCCGCCCCAGCCCACCCTTCTCATATTGCAAAGTTAAAATGAACAGTCCTCTTCGATGGTGAAGGTATGCAGCGTCTTTCACACACCGAAGTCCTTCTGCTAGCTTGTCTTCAGCCGCTTGGCAGGGGGAGAAATACATTCATAGCCGCTGTAACACTGAAGAAGTGTTGACTGTTTAGAATACATCAACAAACAGGAAAGGTAACCATGACTACATTACTCGGAGCTGAAAGGCTCCATACAACACAGGCAGGTAAACACTGTCCTACATGAGGCGATGCCTTTGTAGAGCTAGTTCAGGCCGGCAACTGAGACACAGCATTTACTGACATCGCCATCAATCAACCAGTCGAATACACTCAATAGGTTAACGCGGTCTACTCGACCCGCGGGTCTGTTGCTCAGTATCCAATGGGCTAGTCTCCAGATATCTGCTCCCTCCCAACAGTCGTCCACTTAGTGTTTATATAAGACCGTGGCGGGCAGGTAAGCCATAAAGAGCAGCAGACCCTTGAAGCTAAACTCCAATGCATTACCACGTATTGCAATATACCGTTGCACATATCTCAACTTGTCCTGACTGAAACGATGGATTAGAAGAGCCTACCGTGCCGTAACAACCATCTCGGTACGTTTTAAGGTATTCAGAGACATGACAGTCTCCGATCAATCAACCTGCAGCCACTGGACGCGAGTCATTAGCAGGAACGGAGCTACTCAGCGTCTCACCACCAAATCCTTCCAGACCGCAGAGTGGATTTAAATGGCCGTTTAGTTGATAAGGGACTCATCACTGCTTTTCCTACTCAACTGGGCGCTGATGGATGAGGCTCTGCTGGGTCTGCTTCGCGCTGCCCATGCCGCCACATCCTCCGTTCTGGCTGTTTCCTCTCACAAACATATTAAATATTACACCGCACACATGGAAAATGCGCCCGTGCATGCACACACAGTTTGCTATGAGGTGTGTGCACGTGTGTATAATCACACATCATGTGCGTGTGTGTGAGTGTGTGTGAGAAGTATATGGCTTTGCTGGTCCCCTATATGCATCTATCTATATAGGATTGTGATCGGTCCTGTATATATATATATATATATATGTAGTTGAAATATATATAAAAATATATAAATATGTATATCAGACTGTGTGCTGATAGACCAATGAGACGGATGACGTTGCCGTTTGTTTTGATCTCTGCTGCCAGTTCTTCTTCTGTTTCAGAGCATTGACGTCGTTGCACCAAGGGGCACGGGGAGGTCAGGGGTGGATTCTACGGTGACCTCGGTGGGCGTTCATCCGTTAACACCGCTACAGGGTTGATGAGGAGGCATGGCTTTGCTGACAGCGTTGATCACAGTATGGGGGTCTTCAGCCACAGCCAGAGAAACATTAAAACACCATCGGTGGCAACAGCAGCTACGTCCCTCTGCTCCTCTTCAAAGAGCGTCCTCCTCCTCTTCCTCTTCATAGCCGTAGGGCTTCTCAAAATGTACATGTTGCTAGGGCAACCCCCCCCCCAACACACACACACACACACACACACACACACACACACCCCACCCAACTCTTATTCCTTCAGGCCGACACGTTAACGTCGCGTAGAGCGATGGCACCAGGGTTAGGGGGCTCCAAAGGAGCGGGGCCCGGGGGGCTGAGGGAACCGCCTCCCGTAGCGCTGGTGGTGGTGGTTTGCTGGAACAGGATCTGCTGGAGGTTTCGTCTCAGGTTGGGGTGGATTCGGCTCTGGGTCTGGTAGAACACCTCCACGGCAAAACACTTCATGACCCCGGCACACAGGTCCTCATAGAGAGGTACGGTATACATCCTGGACGTCTGGTACACACACGCACCCACACACCCACACACACACACACACACACACACACACACAGACACACAGACACACAGACACACGCACGCACGCACGCAAACACACAGCGTTAGACAGGCATTTTACGGAGGGGCATGGTGTACATCACGGCCATCTGGTTTACGGGGACATATAACAAGGACACATGGCTGGTTTAGAGGGACACACAAGGAGGACACATGGCTGTTTTAGAGGGACACAAGGACATATGGCCACTTCATTACATTGTAACTGACCTTAGTGTTTATAATTTCAATGCTTAGACTTTGGCCACGCTTCTTTTAATAGACAGTTCTAATCACACATAATTACTAAAAGCAATATAAATAAAATCCTTTTACTCTAACCTGGTTGCAGGGTACAAATAGCAAATAATTTGGGTAAAAGATTACTTACAGTAACAATCCCAGCAGTGTTACTGGGGAATATGTTTTATCTAGTCGTGCTAAAACAATTCAATGTTCTGAGAAACATCACATTAGCCGATTTGTTATGACAATACGTGGTGTTCCCAGTAACACTGTCTCTTCCTTACCCTGGCACATTCCATAATTTACAGTTCTAGAACAAGAATTCGAGAGCCGATGAACAGCGCACGCACGCACGCGTATCTTACCATATGCTATTTTGCTGGAACCCGTGATCCTAATTAAAAACTAAATGTGGAAAAAAGTACAGCTCAAATATAGTTCAACAGTATAGTAACAAGCGGCCAACAGATCGTGTTAAGGTTGTCATTCTGCGGCTCCTTCAGGGACTCGCACATTTGTTCGTTGGTTTTTGGGTGTCAATGTGTACAAGTTATTATGCGTTAATAATAATAATTTATAGCAGTACCAGCTCTTAAAAAGGACTCACGTGTTTGTGCAAGAAACTGCGCACACGGGGCAGGTCAGGGTAGAAGTTGTTCCGTACAACGATCTGAAGCCAGCGTATCTGCACCTCTGCGTTCATACCGTCCAATAGGGTGGTGTAACAGCGAGACAGGTGACCAATCACCTCTGAGAGATATGGCAACAGCCAATCACAAACACACGGTAAAGGAAGGGAGAACTGCAGATATCCAATCAAATGTGATATTCAATGTCATGTTCTGACTTAAAGCTATGGTTTATAACTTTTAGGGTACTATGCTAGAAGTATGGGAAATTCCTGAACTGTGGCCTAAAAGCAAGCAATGGTACTGTGGTTACCATGGGAGAAAAGTAAACGAGCTAGTTGCTGTAGTTACCATGGGAGAGAGGCGAGCGGTCCAGCAGTCTGTCCAGGAAGAGAACCGTCTGGAAGGTGCTCCAGGTGGAGAGGTCAAAGGTCGCGATGGCTTGGAGGTCCGGAGGCTCCTTACTCCACAGATCACACAGGTTCTGTACTGGGCTGGTCAGTCCCTCCCCGGCAGACAGGTCCGGCTCAAACAGAGGCGGTCCGCTATCCGTCAGCCAGCGCTCAAACTCCAGGCCTAACGGCACATTAAAAACAACAAGCACTCTGTCAGCCAGCGCTCAGACTACAGGCCTAACGTCACATTAAAAACCACAAGCAATCCATCAGCCAGCGCTCAGACTCTAGCCAAACAGTTTCAAAACAATAAGTAGCTAAATTACCCATTTTTTGTGTTGGCTAACTAGCCAAACATGCTTGACAGCGGCAATGTCTCCTTTCCTTAACAGCTATGTCTCCTTTCCTCAAAAGTAGCCTTGTCTCCTCTCCTTAACAACGGTTGTGTCTCCTTGTGCTCACCTTCTTTCTGCGCCACACAGCTGTCTTTCAGCTCGGGGAAGAAACCCAGGAAGAAGTCCAGCAGGTCCTGAGCCACGACGCTGCTGAATTTAAACTGCTCGATATACGCCTAACAAAGAGAGGGGGAATTACCAGTCAAAGCTAGTTAAGTATTATCCAAGCAAACTTCTAGAGAGTGTGTGTGGGTGTGTGTGTGTGTGTGTGTGGGTCACGCTGACCTTGAGGAAGCTGTCGAATCGTTTCACGTCACCACAGAGCTGAGAGAGGTAGGAGACGAAACAGAAGCCTTTCTCGTAGGTGAACAGGTTCATCAGACTGCTGGGATTAATGCCTGATGGAAAGACCCGCTTCATTATTTACACTGTGTCCTTCACCCACAGACCAACGCTTGGTGTCGGGGAACATTTAAATCTAGATTAAAAGCACATCATGTTCTCGATTTTATTTCTTTATTTATTTTTTGCTAAATAGTTGTATTCCTCTTTAGCTAGTTTTCTTTTTCAATGTGACTGCTGGCTTCAGGCAAAGCACTTTGAATTGACTATAAGTCTGAAATGAATGAAAAGTCTTAACTCAAGACCTCCTGAAGCTTCGCTCTTTACAACGAGTGCTGAATTCACAGTGTGCAAATCTGAGTGTTGGTAAACGTCAACGAGAGCGGAAGACAACATCCCATAATAGTTACCTGGTTCAAACTTGACCTGCAGTTTGCTGACGGGGTTGTTGTCTCCTAGGAGACGGGTCTGTCTGTGCAGGGCGTCGAGGCGGAACACCGTCTCTAAACATGTGAAGGCCTCACCTGGGAGGGAGACGGTTCCTACTGTGTTACTACATTACACTGGGAGACAGAGAGTAACTTTACAGTTCCTACTGTGTTACTACATTACACTGGGAGACCGAGAGTACCTTTATACCACTAGCAGAGACATGACTATGTTACTGCCTTTATACCACTAGCAGAGACATGACTACGTTACAATGGGACTGTCTAATTACACAGCAGTCAACCAACCCTAATGAGCTGACTGTGTGTGGTTGGGCGATGGGTCTCTGTGTGTGTCATGTGTGTGTGTGTGTGTCATGTATGTGTGTGTGTGTGTGTGTGTGTGTGTGTGTGTGTGTGTGTGTATGTGTGTATGAATATGATACCGTAGGCCTCAGTAGCGTGGCTGGGCGATGGGTCTCTGTGTCGGTTGTCTGTGTGTGTGTGTGTGTGTGTGTGTGTGTGTGTGTGTGTGTGTGCGTGCGTGTGCGTGTGTCACCGTAGGCCTCGGTAGTGATGCGTCTCTGGGCGTACGTGGCCAGCCCCTCACTCAGCCACATCTCCTCCCAGGTGGCGTTGGTGACGGCGTTCCCAAACCAGCCGTGGGCGATCTCGTGGATGACGTCGATGAGGAGGAACTCCCGGCTCTCCAAGATGGAGGAGATGATGAAGGTCAAGCAGGGGTTCTCCATGGCAACGATGGGGAACGAAGGCGGAAGGAACACAATGTCATACCTGACAGAGAACAGACAGGTGTTCAAGTTCAGTAATAACAACAAACAATACAAAAATTAAAGATTAACAACCATTACTAAAAATTATATATAATAACATCAATAATAATGATATGCCATAATAACAATACTACAAATAAAGATAATTATAATATTTTGTACGGCCGTTTTCCTAACAATGTTACTACAACATTGCTTATACACAACCGCCATTGTTTGTACAATACAAGTAACATATGGAGCAAGGTATTCTTGGACACTTGTAAAGTTGTGAATTCTTTTTTAAAGTACAATGGAGTACAAACACCATTTAAGTCACTCCCTTATCCTCATGTAGTAATTAGATTATTTATTCTAAATGCCACACAGCAAACCGTCTGCAAAGCCCACATTCTACCAATATATTACTGTTGCAGTAAGTTGCAAGGGCGGTCACATACCAGTGAATTCAAACAGTTTACAATGGACACTTTGACGAGAGAAACAAGTGAATTCATCACAGACACTCCAGACAGACAACCCAACTCTTGTGTCGGGTTACTGAGTTATGGAGCCATTGATCCACCATCATGTGACAGCCAGTTTAAGCCCTCAATAAAGACCCTTCAGCTGTGCTGCTACAGATAATAGAGGAACTGGTGTGTGTGTGTGTGAAAACTATCAACGGAAAAACCAACTAAAGTGGTGAACGCCGACTGCTTTATTTGGTTACACAATGAGGCGTTTCTATGACAACCTGTCACACCTAGTGTACGTTTGCATGGCAGCTCTTCAAGTCAGGAGAGTAGTACCTCCCTTTGTAAAGAATGTATTTATGACATTACAGACACTCCCTTTGTATAGAATGTTTTCATGACATCACTGACCCTCCCTTTGGAATGTATTTATGACATCACTGACCCTCCCTTTGTATAGAATGTATTCATGACATACTGACCCACGCTTTTGAATGTATTTATGACATCACTGACCCTCCCTTTGTCTATTTGTGAAATCACTTGTATACATTAATGACATTCCTGGCTTTTCCATTGTATGTATTTATGACACCAATCACTGGTCCTCCCTTTGTATGCGTGTATGACATCACTGACCTTTCCCAGACGTAGGGTCCGAACAGGCCTTCAGCCACGGCCAGCCAGCGCTCCACGCTGCCCCCTAGCTTACTCACCGCGCAGGTCAGCATGCAAGGCTCTGCCCACACGCGGCTCCTTCAACCCGACACAATAAGGAAAGGGGCAGGGAACAAAGAGGGGCAAAGGTTATCGCTGGGAAATAAAGAACATCTAAAAGTCAATTTCTAAACAAATCACTCAAAGCCCACTGGCACTCATATAATACAGAAATCTTCGAATTCAACCAGACCAAGTTTTTCCCCGAAAAAGTAGACAAGGAATCCCATGTTGTAAGCTCTGATTCAGTGCAAAAGCCATTTAACCGCTTCCAAGGAGACGCCGCGCACGGGTCAAGCCCGACTGCATGACAGGCTGTCTCTCGGCAACGCGTTCTCAGATACGCGAACCAGGAGGGATTCACCCACAGTCCAGTCTACACGCTGTCTCTCACTCACCGGGGGCCGATGTCGACATGCTGGAGGTCCCCAGCCACCAGAGCCACGAGGTAGGCGGGCACGGGGTACTCCATGGAGAACTGGAAGACTCTGTCCTGCTTGGAGTACACACTGCGAGAGGCACTCATCAGAACCGTCACACCCTCCGGGACCTGAACACACACACACCCGACACACACACATACACAAAGGACACACACACACACACATCCGACACAGACATACACACCCGACACAGACGACATACACATAGGACACACACACACATATACCCACACATATACCCACACATATACCCACACACACACAAGACATCCAAATAGGACACAAACACACACAAGACACACAAACCCACATATAAAGAACATATAAAGAAATACCCACACCCAAACACGCATTAGACAGACAGACACACACAGGACAGAAACACCCATGCACGAGTATGTAGGTCAGATACACGCACCACAAAATGAAACCTTTCAAGGTTTTAGAAAATCCATAAATAACCAGTTTCATAAAAATATAAAATAATTTATTTAATTAATGTATATATTTATTTAACAAATAAATTAACTCAATAATATTTTGTTTTCCCTTGTCGATAAATGTGTGGTCAGGGTGTCTGTTGATGACATGCCTAAGCTCCAATACTTATGGTCATGTTCCGAATATAACAGCAACATAAGGAATTTCAGAAGCATCAGCTTAGCCTGTCAGTAGGCCAACTGGGTAATCCTGTTCTGGGAAAGACAAACCCTGTGTTGTGTCTGTTGTAAAATTATTACAGATAAAACATGGGCAGTGAGTCACTAAATAGGATATTAGCCACAACATCTGGGAACTGGTATTTGTGTGAAGGTGTGTGTGTGTGTGTGTGTGTGTGTGTGTGTGTGTGTGTGTGTGTGTGTGTGTGTGTGTGTGTGTGTAAGCTCATATGTAAGAGTTGGGCAAAGAGAGTAAATCTATATTATCTGGGTACACAACCTATCAAATTTAATGAGAAAGACCAAGGCAGAAAACTATGAAGATCCAGTGGATGGGAGAGGTTAAATTTCTTCTTTTTTTTTTTAAATGAGAAAACGATTTAAAAAAAAAAGCAATGTTATTTGGCAACAGTCAGTCTGGTGTGATGATGGATGCAGGAGAAAACAAGAAATCAAACTAATGAAACCTGTATGTGTATGGCAATGTTAACCACTCTCAATGTTCATGTTGAGTATCACATTTCATGGTGGTTTCAATCGATCAACTAATGTTAATGGAAAAGATTTAAACCTGGGGGAACACCCTTTTCCTCCCGGACCACTGTGTGCGCGCTTGTGTTTGAACAGTTTAGGTGTGATGCTGGTGTTACAAACTCACCCGTACGGCTGCGGTGTACGTGCTCTTGACTGCGGGCGTGTCGAAGCAGGGAAAAAAAGAGCGATTGTACACAGAATGCCCCTGGGTAAAAACCAGTGGCCTGGTTTGACCGCAAGTCAGTTCGGAATCCAGCCACCAGATCTAGAACGCAGAAAGGAGAACAGCTGACATCGATCCAAAAACAAGTGGTGTCACAGGCAGTCATTGCGCCTGCCATAGTACTAGCTGTATCTATCCTTCGATACTTTGAAGTGATTTGCTTTATTTACTGAAGCATTGCAGAGCGGGCCATTTTATTTATGACCTCTCCGACTTGATTATCGCTAAACTTGTTATGACACCAGACATCTGTTTCTGTGTTAACATCTGATCTATTCTTAGCGTGCAACAAAGACCAACTGAAACGCAACAAAGGGATTTTCTTAGAATGGCACTCAAATTTATAATTAATTATACGAATTACTAAATTCAAAACACACAGGATACGGTGTAATAATACACATTCATGCCAAAACCATTATCGTAATTTGCTGTGGTGAATTTGTGATTCAAAGTATTGTGGCTGACCTTTCCTTATTCCTCCTCCAATCTGTTTCAATAATCTTAATTGACCTTTGAAATGTAAAACCATAACGGTCACCAATTTGACCTTACCGCAGGTCCGTATGTCGTAGTGTAGCGGATTGTTATCTGGAAAGCCTTGTGAGGGCGAACGACAGCGGCTGGGAGGCTGATGTTCAGCGAGGATCCATAGTCAGTGAACGGGTCTACCCTGTAGGTTAGCGAGAGGGATGCGTCTTGGCCGGTTGAGCCAGGCACCTTACAGTCTATAGAATGAATGAGCAACGATGAATGAGTGTCCAAGATTAAAGTCTGTAATCCGGGTTGAAGAGGCACGAGCTCCAAAACCTGCCAACCAGTCATCTCTTTCACAGCAAAGTTGAGCCGTAAGTCCAGGTGAAAGTGACTGAGTTGAAAGCACTGAAAGTTGGACGCTGAGGCTATGTCGACCAGGCGACACCGTCCCACTCCTTCCCGGGAACCGTCACAAGACTTGCCGTTTGGCATTGGTGGCACTTTGCGGCAGCAACACAGCGTTGGCCGCTGCAGCTCTGCCATTATAATTTTTAAGAACTACCAAAAAATAATAGAATAAATACGTTAACAAAAACCTCAAGGTGCAAATTAGCAAGATAGCTAATCAGCTAGAAAGCTAGCTATAAGTAGCTAGCCAGCTAGCTGTTCAGCTAGACAGAACTGAGGACACCCATTCCTTCAATAGAAGAATGCTGTACTAAGAAACAAGGACCAATTTTTTTTAAACAATTGGAGGTAGAGGGACTAAATACAAATTCCAGAGCTATGTGAAATCCATCGAGAAGCAAGATAAATTTGAGTTGTTCCGCATTTCCAAGTTTCTCTTTAATTCTTAAAGATTAAATCCAAAAATGAACAGTAACGTTGATTGGTTTGCTTGCAAAAAAAAAAAACCGGTGAAAAAGTTCAATTTAAAAGAGCAAGCTTGTGTGTATGTATGACTCCCGTCCAAAACAGGAAGTACAAGCACAGAGGAAATCATTTTTGAAGTAGGAAAGTTTTTCAGTGCAACAGTGGGCGCTGTCGAGTCAATTGATCAATTGATCGGTCTACGGCTGATATTGAATTCCATCAGCCGAGTTGAATGAAAATGAGTTGGGTCAAATTCAGCAAAAAGCTGGTTGTAGGTTTTTCTTTGGTTCATATTTTCTGGCAAGCAGTTTTTTTTTCTTTTCAGAACGGGTTGCTCCATTCCCGACGTAAAAGTGTCTGAATTAGCTCTATAGACCCAAACTCTACGCAAGGTTCCCAGTAGTTTATTGTCAATTAAGTTAATCTAGTTTTTACCAAGGAAATGCCTGACCATTCTACTGTGCTATGCTCCACTCATATCAAGATTAGTATATTATCTGTTGCAAAGCATTCTAAAAAAAAACTACCTAAAAACAAACAGAACTCATAATTCTCTATTATTGACTGATTATTTTTGAGCTGGGTATAACTAAGACAATCACCTTTAAGATCGGTATCGACACAAAAAACACACAAAATCAAAAAAAGGTAATCTTAAAATAATTTTATTGACATAATCTTTGAATCAACCTCCACAGATAACCCCCCTCTCTCTCTCACTCTCTCTCACACACACACACACACACACACACACACACACTCTGTCTCTCTCCCATCTTAACCCAAGCCCGCACAAAACAAGGCCATTATTAAGTCATGCTAAGGCTAGAATAATGTTTTAAAAATAACAAAGAGAGAAAAGTAGCACATAGTTACAGACCGCAAGGCTTCTTCAGATTTTTAAACATTATTTAACTAAATGCAGGAGCTTTCGTAACAGTGTCATGGTGTGGTCTGACTACTTTTACTTTTTTTTTTACAAGGACTGACATAACAATCATCACGTATCCTCACATGAACATAGCCTGGGGTTCTGGGCAAAAAGAAAAAGAAAAAATAGCAAGTTGGTTAGAATGAAAGGAGACCGTGCCCCAGGAATTTCTTACTGATTTCAAGACGAGTAAAATTCTTCTCCACCAACAGAGGATACCAACAAGCCCTTAAAGCGCCTCCATCGATGCCGTTAAAAGCATAAACAAAAACAACAGATTGAAACAACCAGAAGAAGAAAAAACGAACAAAACCAAAAACATCCTATCTACACTTTGAATATCTCACAGAGTAGGAGGGAAATAAATACATTGGCCTGTAAGGCGAGGATAAGGTGAAGGCGACCTTTTTGATTGCCATGTAGTACAAACAACAGGGGATGCACGGTGTGGTTTTCTCACCTAGAACCCTAATAAGTCCTTTTAAAGGGCAGGAGGGTCATAGTTCACACCAGGTTCCAGTGCAAGACTTATGGGTTCAAGCACACGACTAAAATGATATACTCACATTCTAAGTGGGG
>JAVQJS010066062.1:5000-12904 GCA_036024795.1 Galaxias rostratus | reverse complement strand
CCTGCCAAAGCACAGCTTCTAACAGAAAAGGCTTTTTCTAATGAGGTAACACTGCCAGGGCAGCTGTCGGACCATGTCAGACCGAGACATATATATTTAGCCGGAAAGAAAATGTAGAGATGTGAATTGACTTTTTTCACAGTAAGAGATCAGGGCTGGTCTCACATTGTCAGTATCAGAACAGTAGCTCGTACGTGTCATATCATGGTAATGGACTCTAGATACATGACCATTAATTTGATATGTATTATAGCAATATGCCCATAATTGGTTTGCGAATGACGGTTTTGCACTTGCCATTGTATGACTCATATTTGGGTGTACAATTAATATCGCATAGGATTGAATATTATATTCGCAGACCTTTTCAATGTGATGTTAGCAGCTGAATTGTACCATCCTTTTCCCCCCCCCTAAGATTTCTTGAGATAATTGACCAAAGTCTTAACAGTCATGAGCTCCACTGTTGGCTTGCAGCGTCTTTGAACTAACTCTGTGCCATAACGGCTCTATCTGTTCCTAGGCGACAGAGCAGGCTGTTCAGCAGTGGGCAGCTTCATAAAGTATTGAACAAACACGCTGCGGTGATAAGAATCCACGCAAGCCTCACACTGTGGCGAATGCATTTTCTGGTCCGTCGTGTTCACTCCTTAATGGAACATCTTGTGGTGACTTCTGACCACCGCCTGCTCTTTGAGGGTCCAAGGAAACCCTGCTGTGAGATCCTCCTCCCACTTAGCCACAACAGATCCAAAGGAGATCCCGGATATCTTCCATTTTGAATGTGTCCACTTCAATATACCCATATATTAATATTTGTAATAGCTGCAAAAATACACACATTGGATTTAGGACTAATGACTATTTTGTTGACCATGTGAAATTGTTTATGTAATGCCCTTATGGAGCTATGAAGGGGGGCATGCTTCTCGTATTTGAATCAAGGTAGGTGTGCAACATTAGGTTAATTGCATTTACACTTAACCTCTGCAAGAACGCTGCTAGACTCCTCATCCCTCCACAGCTCTTGATTAAGGACCTAATTAAGGCCAAGGTATGTCCTTTGACTGATCAATGTATTGATCTGTGATTGGCAGCCACGCCGTGTAGCCGGCCCCACCCCTCACTCCCTAGCCAATAGCGCAGCAGCAATTCAGAGCTACCCCGATTCGCCTCCTTGTGTCAACCTTGCGGAGCAGTCTGCCATTAACCTGAGCGTCAGACTAACAATTACTGTCGCTGAGGTGGAAGGGAGAAGGACCTACGGGAGACAAGGGGCAGCTAAATATCCGGCTTTTCCCCACTCTCTGGACTATACCATTTGTCCAGTTTGGATAATACTGGAAGTCAGTCATCAAGTGCAGTGATGTATCCAACTCAATCTGTTAGGCATTAAGTGCACTTTGTCGTGCCAGGTAAAAGTGTATTGAATTGGTGAGACTGTGCAATGGAGACATTTCTAAAGTACTAATATTTGGGTCCTGCATTTTATTTATGTATGTATACTTTTCTGAGCCATGCAAATCAAGGACCACCAATACATACATACAACAATAAAATCCACTCATTATTCAGGCAGACTCAGGCCAGGCGTTTAAATGATAACTGAATCACATTTTATCTTATTGGAAGTTCAGAGGGTCTAACGGGATGGGCTATTCACTGTCCATCCGTTTGGGAAAGCTGGTATGTAATATATGTCTCTGGCTGGTAGTGTTTGAAACCCTAAAAGCTCTGCGGCACGCCGAGACATCCATATTTTACTCAAGTCTAACTCATCCGATGGGTTGGGGTTTCCAAGGAAGGCTCCTTCCTTTTTTTTTCTCGTACTCTGAACATTTTGCCCCTGACTCTGTGCGTCGTGTAACCTTCTCCCGCAAGCAGACCGCTTGCTATTCAGCGGCTAGGAGTCTGACTCGGTGAACTTGCGGCAGAGAGCCTAACGCAGTGCGTGCGCCATCTTCTCCCGCTCTCATTACGGCTGACATTCTGACTTTTCGGGAGATGATGTTTTTAAGTTGTGGCAAAAAGAGTTGGCTTCTTTGTGAAATGAGGTCAGCAAAAAAACGTTACATTTTGAATCACTTTGTCGCAGTTGTTGTAGTAGCACATTTAGTAAAAAGCCGCGTCTTACAGTGTGAGTTAAGAAGTCATCTTCGGTCCGTGATCTCAACAGTGTGCATGAAAAGCGCACGCGAAGTGCCCTCTTGGCACTCTGCAAAGTCATTTATTCTTTATTGCCCAATAGTGACGATCAAAACATGGCAAACGTGCAGTATAAATTACATTAAACATGCGTACGAAAACTTGTGACACAAAATCAACTCAAAGAATCAATGAATGAACTTTCTCTGACTCAGCGGGTGTTTTATACGCCCTCCTCACATAACAAGGTCACGTTCTAAATATTCATATTTCATATCCTCTCAACGGTTTCCGAAAGGGATAGCATTTCGATAGGAATGTGTCATTGTATTGGTACTGTATTTAAATGCTGGTATTGATCTGACTGTAGTCTAGTGTTTCATGCATGAGGGGGGGGGGGGTCATCACATTGAAAGCCTGAGCTAATTAGAGTTTTCATGGATTACAACATATTGACGTTGACAAAATGGAGGATGATTGATTTACTGCGAGTCCTCTAGCTGCGCTCGCACTACTTCCCGGCCCTCGCCTTGTTTTACAATGGATGGATGGACAGCCGCTGAGCTAGGCCGGGCGCTCACGGACCGTACCCACTGAAGGTCAACCCGTCGCCCGTCTGGCACGGAGCGTATGGCCTCAGATCCTTGTCTTCCTCCTCCTCCTCCTCCTCCTCCTCCTCCTCCGTCCTCCAACCCCAAACGAGTGTCTCATCACACTCCGCTCCCTGATTTTCATGAGGTGTTTATACGGAATATCGGTGACGCCGTCCGCTGTCTGTTTTTAATGCTTGAATAGATCGATTCTGCGCATTGATTTCTCTCAGGACCATCTCCTCAGATGCAGGAGAAGCCATCTTTAATTTACAGGCTTGTCAGTTATTATCTATCGTCCATTTTCTCTCTCCGTCTCTCAATCGCTCTCTCCACTCTCCCCCTCTATCTATCTCCCTCTCTCCCTCCTCTCTTTCACTCTCTCTCTGTTGCTTTCTCTCACTCCCGCTCGATCTATCTCCCCCTCTTCTTCCTCTCTCTCACATTCTGTGGCTTTCTCTCTCCTTCCCTCTGCAACCCACATTAAGATCAGAATCATCAGGTCCTAAATGATACATCAGTAATACAAGATGTATTAGCTCTAATGTAATCAGTGTGTATGTGGTTTGTTTGTTTGTACTTTCTTTGGGCTGTCATGCTTTTTGTGATGGATTCCCATACAAAGCCTGTTACTGATGTGCCATATGTGGTGACAGATGCTATCATCTGAACCCTGAGGAGAAAGACTGATGACCTGTCTGTAGAGCCCAAGCTGAAAAATTGTCACTTGGGTTAGTAGCATAGCAGCGAGAGTGAAAGAGAGAGAGAGGAGAGAGAGAGAGAGAGAGAGAGAGAGAGAGAGAGAGAGAGAGAGAGGCAGCCCGCTGTTTTCTAAATGTAATCTGCACGCTCTCGACCACCACCCACTATACCATGTCTTCATGTTCACCCCTCTAAGCTCTCAGCTTTCCCCTCATGCCGTCCCTTGAAAACCAATTCCTCAAACTCTTAGGTGTCGACCTTTCATGCCCTTCTCTTCAATATCTTTTGTTTTTGTCGGGGCACATACGCCCATACTGTCTTCACCGCCCCTGGACTCACTGCTCCTTCAAATGCTCTCAGAGGGGAGGGGAGCAAAAGGAGAGCCCCCCCCCCCACACACACACACACACACATCACTCGCTCCTCAGTGCGGAGTAAGTTCTCAGTGCCTCCACTCCGCCCGCATGCCCCCCCCCCCCCCCTCGTTCACGTGATGGTGGGATAACGAGGTCCACCTGCTGCCGTGCGGAGCATCTGGCGGGGGTCTATTTTTGGACCAGGGCTCCTGGGTGGCGGGGAGGAACACCTTCCAGTGTGGAGGACAAACCGAAAGGCCCCACACCTCACCCACAATCAGCTCCATCCCCGCACCCGCGGCCATCCCCCAGCCACCGACGGCCAAGCGGTGAGCCCTGTGACGACGCCCTGTAGAAGGCTGCTTGTGCCGCTACGGGTGGGCTGTCATCTAGTCCCGTTTTTTTGCATGCATATATTTTCTGGTAGTATTTTGATATGAAATAACCCTTATTTCATCGAATGCAATTTTTTTACCAGAGGACTCTGTCTGAAGAGAGTCTTGAAATGCCTACTTTTTATACTTTAATATTCCTTGCTAAAGAGCTCTTCACCACATTCATTTGAAATTGGCGGCTCTTTGAGAACAACCAACGGCGCTGAGCCATGTGACCACAGGCAGGGAGAAACACAGCTAGTTAACCCTGCCCTGTCCCTCCTGTCCGCCCCCTTTCCGTTGGCTCCAAGGGCCCGTTGTTTGGGGCACTTTGTCCTTCACCTGCTCGCTGTCGTCCGCCTTGCCCTCCGTCCGGACGATGAAGCCCACACGCATCTTCCACACCCGCTTGGAATCCCTGTCGCGGGCGTAGACCACCAGGGCGGCTCCCTGGTGGTCGGCCAGGCGTAGGCCGCGCCGGGCGTAGACCACGCCGTCGCTCCCCACCCGGAAGTCCGCGCCGTCGGCCACCTCCAGCAGAACACGCCCGGTGCCGCAGTCCATAAAGCTCACTGCAGCAAGACAGGCAGAGGAAGAGAGAGAAAGAGAGAGAGAGAGAGAGAGAGAGAGAGAGAGAGAGAGAGAGAGTTGTCAGGGTACAAGGATTAGGCGGACACACAACATCTCCAGGCTGTTAATATTAAACTGCGGTCTGTGTGTGCTAGCCTTCGTGTGTGTCTGTGGGGGTGGTTGTATGCACTATAGTGAATGTGTAGTATGTGCACCGTATGTGCAAAGCTATGTTTGTGTGCCTACGTGTGAGTAGATGTAGTTTGTGCGTGTTCGTGTGCGTGTGTGTGTGTGTGTGTGTGTGTGTGTGGGTGTGTGTGTGTAAGAGGGAGATAGCCTGCATAAATCAAAGAGCTGGTGCAAAGGCTCCAGCCCAAAGACCTCTAGAGGAGCTCTGCTATGATCCACGGCCCAATTAAAGTATCTTGCCCATTATAAGGCCATTAGGAGAGCACATCAATAGCCTCCATGGCTCAGTAACACACAGAGCCGTGGAGCCCCACCGAGACCAGACCACAGCTGACTACATTTCCCATGCTGCCCCTCTCCGCAGCGTAAAAACAGCCCTACGTGTGCTCATCACACGCCCACTAAGTGCTGCAAAGTGCAGGCTGGGAGTGACATGCCACACCACGGCGTGTCCCCTGGGCTCCTCTCTAGGCACAGAAGCAGAGCCAACCTGTCAGCGGGAGAATGTCAGCCAACAGGGGCGACTCCCTGACTTGTGTTTGCACTGGAGAAGCCATGGACAGGGAACAGGGGGGGGGGGGGGGGCAGCGGGGGAGAGGAGGGGGGGTAGACGTGCCGATAACACTTTACCTCGACCATAGGATGTGTTTGCACGCGAGGTGCCAAAATATTGACGGGGAAAATAAGACATAGCGCGTGGTTCTATTTGCGTCGGGGTGTGTTTTTCAAGGGTGAGTCAGTGTGACGGCGAGGCTGCTCACGCCACAGCGAGGGGGAGACTCAACGCTGCTCAACATCCGTCTCTGGGCGTGCCTTGTAAATTACACATGATGTATCCAAGTGCCCAAATACTAGTGAACAGACACACCCACACACACACACACACACACACACACACACACACACACACGCACACACACACACACACCCAGGCGTGCTTGCTCCATCTCTGCGTGGACATGTGTCCCTTGCAGTGTAAACGCTCATAAATCTTCCATGGAGAGGCACTGAAAGCCTACAAGGTGTCACCGTCTCCTTCTCCTCCTCCTCCTCCTCCTCTTCATCCTCCTCCTCCCGTTCCCTCTCCACCGGCATTAATTCCCCCCTCCGCATGAGGAGGGAAGTGGAGCAGAACTAAGCATGGGGGACAAACACTGCCACAACCAGCCATGATCCTGCGGTCACCAGTCGATTCTCTGCACAACACTGGCTGGGTCGATGGCTACCAGCAGCCCGTAATCAATAGGCGACCTGAGAGGAACACCTAATAACAAATCCTTTCCAACCCAGCCTCCACCCCCCGTGGAGGGAGCGCTCCAAAAAAAGATCTGGGGGGGGGGGGGTCGGGGCGGTGTTGTTGTTCAAAACACAAGTTCCGCTTTCAAGCCTCCACTTTGGCAAGGAAAAGAAAATGGAGGGGGAGGGGGCTACAAAAATGGTCGCTGTTGTCAGTTGAAATATAGGGCGAGGCACAGTTCCAAATGCAATGGTACAAGAGACTTTTTTTTCTCTCAATTTTCCCTGCTTTTTGTGTTTCTTGCCGTCGGCCTTTGCCTTCCTCCTACTCCCCTATCATCCCCCCCCCACCACCACCACACACATACACAGACACGCCTGAGATCTGTGGGTGTCTGGCTGAGCCATTTCCCCTGGCAGTCGAGCCCTTTCTCCTACGTTTGCTGCTTTTGGAGCAGTTATCCAATATGGATTACATTATCAAGAGATCAGGAGCGGGGGTTTTTGGTGGTGGGGGGTGGTCCTGAAGCGTGCGATAGCGCGGAAGCTAAGCTAAGCTCCGCCTCAGAGAGAGCGGGGCCGAACACTAAGCACTCTGACAGAGGGAGCGGCCCCGGCGCTAAGCACTCCACTGCACAGGCAGAGTGGCTACAGCCAGCCCAGGCAGCCGAGGGAGGGCGCTGGGCTGAGCCGCGTGCGGAGCAGCCAGAAGGGGCCGGAGGCAGACACACGGACACAGGTGGGGGGGGGGGGGGGGCGGCTCCCCGGGGCCGTTGGCAGACTGTGATGTGCCAACCGCCCCCCGGCAAACAGGCGCACGGAAACCCACCGACGCCACCAGTTCCTAAATAGGAAAAGATGCTCGACTTATCAGGAGAGCGGACGTCTGTCCGCCGCCAAGCCCGTCCCAGGCACTGGGTTTCACCTGACAACCCCCGCACGCCCTCACGGTTCCAACTCACACGGGCCTGCGAGCGGGCCAAAGGGCTTCTTCTCGCCAAATAGCCATGACCTCGTTTAACTTGTGAAGAGAGAGGGAGCACGGAGAGACACGGAGCACGCAGAGAGGAAAAATAAATACCCCCGTCACTCCGGCAGAGAGGAGAGGAGGAGGAGGAGGAGCAGGAGAGTTTCGTGCTGTTATGGTATTACCAGGCAAAGAAGGAGCCAGCTCCTTGTCACTCCCTCTCGTCTGAAGTGATGTTAGGGGAGATCAAATGAGCTGCAGCGCAGCTGTGTAGGAACAGTAGACATGAAAGGGAGGGGGCGGGGAGGAAGGGGGGGGGGACTGACTCTTCAACGGCAACATCTCAACAAACACTTCAGCTGTTAGCTCAGGTGGCCCAGTCAAAGGTGCCCTGTGTGTGTGTGTGTGTGTGTGTGTGTGTGTGTGTGTGTGTGTGTGTGTGTGTATCCGCGTGCGTGCGTACGCGCGTGTGTGTGCGCATGCGTGTGTGCATGCTTGTGTGTGTGTGCGTGCGTGTGTGTAGTGGCAGACGATCCATTCCATTCGAAAGGGTTTGTCTTTTGTAGCACCATCCTACAGATTAAAGCGACGCAGCCGAGTGCGCCATTCTGGCTGCAGGAATAAGCGTCTTAGTCATCTTAATACTTGGAGACACGGTCTTTTTTTGGTTGTTTACGAGGCTATGTATCGGGAGTGTCATGCAGAGTGAGGCCTGGTGAGGACTGCGATGGAGGCTGAAGACAGGGTGTGTGACTTGGCCATGGACTTCCACTGT
>JAVQJS010066061.1:0-15448 GCA_036024795.1 Galaxias rostratus | reverse complement strand
CAATAGCTAGTAAAAATAGATGTCATACTGTCGGACAGCGCATTTTGATAATTGTTTTTGTAAAATTTAAACTAATTGTTTAAAACTCTTTAAAAACAAAAGAAAAAACAATTATTCTTTCATGTTACGAGACATTTTATTGAAATAAAATTATAAATTGAATTGTTTGGGCTAATTGTCTATTCTGATTTACTTAAGTTTACCCAGAGAATCACTAAGTGGCATGTTTTCGTATGATTATCTTAGGCTATACAATGTGTTTATTTTAGTGTTTTCAGTTCTTGCTGAAGCTGCCAGTACCTTGTGTTAATACTAGGTCTTTTGGCACTGGCTGAGGCTGGAATTTTACCAACTGAGTCTGACATCAAACTTTGAGAGAAGAGAACACCAGTTCACCTGAATGCATTGCCCGCTAAACACAATCATTGTGTTTTTTTTGGTGACAAGGAAGAAGGATTGTGACAAGAGGGCCGAGGCAGGACCTTTGCATAATTTGCGGGCCCACTCGTGCGTAGTGAGCGCAGAGCCGGCCGGCTCTGACTAACCAATCGACATCCAATATTAGGCCTGATGGTACATTTAGCCATATTGCAAATAAAATTCACATCAAATTGAAACAATGAATCAAACAAACTGTGAGGTCAGAAGTTATGAATTATTAAAGACCCCTGCCATGTCAGTTTTTTCAGATAACTTATAAGACAATCTCATGTTTCTCTCAGAAAAGGTATTTGGGCTTTTGGTTAGCTGATTTTACACAAAAACCACATTATTAAATATATTGTGTGGAGAGTATTTCTTAATGTACAGTTTATTCAAACATTATTGTGTTCTCAGGTAAGCACATGCAAGTGGGAGGGGAAAAGGGACAAGAGTAAATTTCAAATATTTCCACCCATCCTGTGCCTGAACGGTGCCCTCTTGTGGATAAAAGTAAAACATTGGAAATAGTGCACAGAAGTTAGAAAGGTTTGTATAACACAAGATACTATAGCCCAATTCACATCACATTTAACAACATTAATAAAAAGAGTTAACTAAATAAGTTCACAATGTCTCATGTTCCTGTATAAGAATACAAAACCTTTTTTTTTCAAGAAATACACAATGAAACTTATTACTAAACTATGGGTCCTAAGCATCGAATGACTTTACATATGAGCAAAGAAACAATATATGTTTCTACTAATCTAACTTGTCTAACAATTGTTGGATGTCCTCTTGGCCACGGTAAACTCTTTTTAGGCCTCTTGGGAGATAACGGCAGGACGACAAGTTCAGGTAGTTGAGACCAGGTGATTGGCCTACTAGTCCCCTGAATAAACATAGACAATTTGTAGTTACCATACTTTAACCATTCCATTATAGAAAGCATATCGGTTGTGTAGATGAGTATAAAATGCCAAAATTAAAAATCTATTAATATTACACCCAAGTACCGATACATGTCTGGGGGGTAACATTTCAAAGTAACGAAAAACGGTCTTCAATTTTTTACATGGCATTATTTCCAGTACACACTACTACACTCTTATTAGATCGGTACTTTGGCACATTTTTTAAAAAGTACTATAAAAATGGGAGTTGCTATGCTAAACAAATATTAGAAGAAAGAAAAAAACAAAACAAACAAGACAATGTGACATTCCCCCCTAATCTTTCCCCATGTAGTAGTGGTAGCCACTTTTTCTATGCTCGCCAATTGACTCTCAATTGATGTGTACAATAGCTGGATGTAGGCAAGTATCGTATTGAACATTACAAACAACTTCTTGAAATTGCCCTAGGGCTTTACAGTATCCTTCTTGAATATTGAATTATGTTTAATTTGGCCTTTATGATCCATAAGAAACCCAAATCTCCTACCTGAGTGCAGATGTTGTTATCTTGGTTCCAGTAAGATTGAGCGAACGCATGGAATCTGTCCTCGCTCCCCGAGTAAGGTAACTCATGGCTATCTCCATGTCCTCCTCAGTGAAGATGTGATTGGTGACATCAAGCTCTCTCAAGGAACCAGCCCATTTTTGGGTTAGCATATGCAATCCCTTTTTGCATGATGACAAGGCCACTTTGTTGTTGAAGAACAAACCCCAGTATAAGCATTGAAGTTCTGCAAAAGATTGTACAGAAATCAAAATGACAAGATGATGATAAGTGCAAAAACAGGAAATCAGGAAGCTATTAGTTTGCGAGACACAAGCAAGTAGGAAAAATGCGATAATTTATATTAAATTAAATGAAGTTAAATTAAGTCCTTTGCATCCAACAAGACTAGGTGTCTATTGAGGTACCTTCACAAGGTAGGGAAGCAAGGCCAATTGCTGTAATTCGAGAACAACCTCGCAAGTCTAGCACTCTCAGTTTGGTGGAGCAATGAAGAATGTTTGTTAAGTCTTTGTCAGTCATGAAAGATGCAGCGGTGGTGGCCATGGAGAGTTCCTCCAATAGGGGAAAGCCTGGGGTGTTATCAGGTACATTACGCATCACTTTTTGAATGGGTATAACATTCAGCATGCGAAAGGTCTAAATGAAAGAGGAGTACACAATTAGTGAAAGTAAGCCCAACTCAACCAAAGGCTTTAAATTACTTTACATTGTGTCAAAGTAATTAAATTAAATGTACCTTAAGTTTAGAACATCCATTTTGCAGAGCTTGGATGCAGATAGGAAGTTGGCAATACCCACTGTCCAACTTAGTGTTTATTTCCAGCAATTCTAGCTCAGGGCAGAAGCCTCTCTGTGAATGGGAAATCATATGAATATTGGCCATCTGAACATGTGTTCAGCTAGGATGAAAACCACTGAGCGTGAAAAATTCAATCTTACAGAGATGGCAGCAAGGAGTCTGTCATTTTTTGGTCCATGGGTAAATAGAAAGTGTTTAATTTGACTGCCATATGACTCTAAAAAGGCAACAAGACCATCTGTGTTGATCTAGAAAAAGATAAAGATTAATCAATTCTTAGTTAATGCATACAAAGAGTACTTTCTGCAAAGGAAATATATTTATCACAAAGCTACACGTACAGCAAGCATGAAGAAGACATATTACTGTATGTTGTACACACATTATATTTATGTATAGCACATTTAAAAAGGTGTTTTTTTACAAAAAAACTCTCAATTAATTTAACTTAATGAGCATTAAGCGGTGACAAATTGAGACAATTTGAATAAAAATGCACAACCTGTGTGATGTCCCTCAATTCACAGTCCATGACAGATAGAAAAGAATGTCTATGTAACTGTGACTAAACAGTGTTGAGAAATCAAACTGATCGAAAAAGTACCATGGTTAAGCCCTAAAGGCAGCAGTTTTCCGACTCTCGAACCTTAGCTTGAGAGAATCTGACAAGGGCCTTTCCATGACCCTACCCAGCGACCCCAAGAACTCTGGATACTTCCAACTGCCATCTTGTGCATAAGCACAAACAACAGTCAGAGCTTTACCCCTACCCAGCCGGGGACTCGTAAGAATCCACACACCTGCCCAGCCCCTCTCATCCTGGGTGACTCAGGTTAAGAAAAGAGTCCAGCCCCTCTCCAGAACCTGGGTTCCAGAACCAGAGCTACGCGTTTAGGTGAGCCCAACTATGTCTAGTTGGTATTGCTCCAACTAGCTGCTGCACTAGCTCTGGTTCCTTTCTCACCAGAGAGGTTACATTCCACGTCCCTTCGACATGTGTACGATGCCAGGATCAGCATGCCTAGGTCTCCGCCTATGCCTGCCACACGATTGGCATTGCACCCCCATTTCTGTCCCTATAGGTGGTGGGCCCACAGGGCGGCGGCCCCATGATTTTTCTTTGGGCTGTGCCAATCGGGCCCCATGGCCCCGATGAGCATTCCCCTCGGGTCTGGTTCTGTGCCACACTGCCGTTGGTTCCACTTCATTAGTGTGTTTTTGAATCACGTTAAGTCTAGACCCTCCTCTGGGGCCAATTTGCCATGGGAGACCCTACCAGGGGCTACTTCCCTCAACGACACAGCTCCCAGGGTCACAGGGACACTGAAACCCCTCCACCACGTAATGTTGGCGATTCTAGGAGGGGTGATTAGGAGGAATGGCCTGCTTGACCTGAACCAGAGTGAGGCTTTGTTGATGGACTTCTGTGCTAGGCATGGAATGGTCGAGCATAGGGAGGTTCACAAGTGTTCATAAGTTGGGTGTACCTAAACGTGTCGCGAGGGTGAATTGTGGTGGACACCATCAGTGAAGGAACCCATGACTGAAAAAGGAGGCCATTGGCTGGCCTAGGGGGCTTTTCAAGCAATGCCACCAGAAGCAAAGAAGCAAAAACCTCGGTGTGGGAGGAGTACGGGGAGGCTATGGAGCAGGACTTTTGGTTGGCCTCAAGAAAGTTCTGGCACACCGTTGGCACGATGGCACGGAAAGGGAAAGCGGGGATCTGTTGAGCATGGGAAGAGAAGAGCTGACCCGGACTGGGGATACCGTTGGGCTGTGGAAGAAGCACTCTGAGGAACTTCTTAAAACCGCCAACACGTCTATTGTGGAGGAGGTAGAGTTTGAAGACTCTGGGTAGTCTTGGCAATATCCCTTGCAGAGGTCACTGAGGTACTGCTCAATTATATTAAAAAAAGCTCCTCCTGGAAAGAAGACTCCCACCAATTGATGAAACCCGGATCCAGGAGGAGCAATGCGGTTTCTATTCTATCCTGGTTGTGGAACAGTGGACTGACTCTTTACCCTTACACTGTTTGGGCGGCCATGGGAATATACCCATCCAGTCTATATGCATGTTGTGAACTTGGAGAAGGCCTATGACCGTATACCAGGGAGTCCTGCTGTGGGGGAACTACGGGAGTATGGGGTACCGGAGCCGTTGCTACGTGCCATTAGGTTCCTATAGAACTGGAGTGAGAGTTGTGTCCGTATACTGGACGCAAAGTGAAATACGTTTTCAGTGGGTGTTGGACTCCCAGACTGTGACCTTCAGCATGAACTGGAGAAGTTTGCAGCTAAGTGTGAAGCAGTTCGGATGAGAGACAGCACTTCCAAGTCTGACGCCGTGGTTCTCTGCCGGAAAACGATGGAGTTCTCTCTCCGTGTTGGGATAGTGTTGCTGCCCCAAGCAAGAAAGTTCTACCTTCCCGAGTGAGGGACAAATGGAGTGCAAGATTGACAGACGGATTGGTACAGCATCAGCAGTAATGCACGCATCGTACCAGACCAATGTAGTCAAGGAAGAGCTGATTAAAGTGTCGGTCTACGTTCCAACTCTAACCTATGGTCACCAGCTTTGGGTAGTGACTGAAAGAATAAGATTGCAAGTACAAGCGGCTGAAATTAATTTATTCTGTAGGATGGCTGTCCTTGTCCCGGAATGGAATGGAATATATAACTTCAGAAAACATTTTATTGAATCATATCATCTGTTGTGTGTAGACTGTTTTGCTGAAAGTATCATATATATATATATAAACTTTAAGTGGAGCACATTTACAATGGTCAGATTAATCTACCTGAAACTATTTTTTTTTTTTTGCATTACTACTGAGGAAAGTAATATTTTTTATATATTTTAAGCCTCAATGTAAGCCTACAAAAAACACAGAATATTGATTAATGGCATTGTATAACATCTTTACAAATGTTTTAAATACTCTTTTCCTTACCTCTGAATACTGCACATTAATGCTCTCTAGTGAATGGCTATTTTCTCCAAAATTTTGAAAGGTCTTCTCTGCGATACCTTTGCAGTATGAAAGTTTTAAGGAGCGTAGATGAGGGCAACACTGAGAAAGAACCTATTTGGGAAAAATTACAGTTGCTTCAGTTTTTTATTAAATTTATCAGACATTATATAAGATAATACATTAAAATAGATAATTTGACAGGGCAGCTTATTCAAACAATCCATCCATCCATCGTTCCATTATCAGAACAGCTTATCCTATGCAGGGTCACGGGGGGCTGGAGCCAATCCCAGCTGACTTTGAGCGAGAGGCGGGGTACACCCTGGACAGATCGCCAATCCATCGCAGGGCTAACACATAGATATACAACCACTCACACACACATTCACACCTATGGACAATTTAGAGTCACGAATTAACCTGCATGTTTTTGGACTGTGGGATCAAACCGGAGTACCCGGAGGAAACCCACGCTAACACGGGGAGCTAATTCAAACAATGGTTGACATAAATGAAAGTTAAGAAACATAGCTTTTTAACATTTTTTGCCAATATGTAATTGACTTAATTCCAAATCAAGACACTGTAGAAGGTAACAATCAGCATATTACTTACTTCTAAAGCATAGTCAACATTATATTTCCAATGAGAAAGAGACATGTCTCTTAATTGTGAAAACCTTGAAACATAAAAAAATATATTTAGAGGTAAGGTACCCCTTTGCCTAATCAAAATACATCTACAGCAAAATATTAAGAGGAATTAATCAGAGGCAAACTAATAATCCTTAAAATTCCATCAATTATGTAAATTGAAAATATAATATGTAAATATAATAAATATTGTTCCATAAACCAATAGTCACACATTATCTAGATGTATAACATGAATCTTGCATTTTAGAATTACCTGAAATTGGTAAAAATCAAGGAATTATATTGGAGCCAATAAACAAACCTATTCCGTGCCAGCCAGCTCAAAGTGTCTCTGATTCTTAGCTGGGTTTTGGGAAGCTGGGTCTTTCCTGGTTCGATCCAGCAGTAACCCAGAGATACACTGTGCCACAGAGTAGGACTTGCAGCTGCAGCATTCCACAAGTGACAAACCCTGGCCACCCTATACCACAGATAATAAAACTTAAATGTAGCCTATGTACTAACTCTAAGCACTACAACACACAATAGCATACTTTTAAACCAGTGGATGCATAACTTATTATATAATAAATGAGTTGTTTTGTTGCCGAATGTTGTATTTATTTGCCTACCTGCATAAAAATGGCACTGCACCATCTTGGGAAACTATCATTTGAAAAATGTTAATCAGCACCTCCTCTGGCACATTTTGGCCCCATCTGTCCAAGCTTGTATCAAAGTTATGTGGAGTTGTAGGCCTATGTTGTTCAACAGGAATTAACTTTTTAGTGTGAACCCTTTTGGTTATTGCAGCTTTCTTCTTAGTATGCTGAGCACCTTTAGTTTTAGCTTTAACTTTTATTCGTTTTTTGTTCTTACCCCCTTTTCTGGGGCGCAATAACAGGTTATCATAACGATTTGTATTTGAAATTATCAAAAGCATATCTTCTCCTTCTTCGATGGTGTAGCCAGGATTTGCAGGGCGGTTCATTTTTGCCCTTTTCTTTTTCTTGTGCGTCGCTCCAATGAAAGAATTAGCCTTTCTCTTCAATTTAGATACAATCTTTTCTTTGCATGAAGTTTTACAAGTTGATGGAGCCACATCAATGGCATTGTATGGGACTTGCGATATACCAACAAGGTCCATGTCACGCTCCATCACACTCATATTTTTCTTAGTATTTAGTGCTTTCTGTATCGGTACAGACACGTCCCATGAATGGTGTAAATTGAGAATTAAATAATTAAATGTCAGTTTATACAAATTAATATAATGCTAATCTTAACGGTATGTAATTTTATGCTGTCCTGTCATAGAAGTGAGTGCATTGGCTAATTGATCCACATTGTTTGCCAGCTAACCCGGCCTTACGTTTTTAGGTCTAAACTTGTTACCTTCTTAGACTTATAGGCAATCTGTATGATTTACATACGTAAATCGCACGTGTATTTAATCTTCGATATTTCTCGATAACTTGCTGACTAACATTTATTAAACCCATGCAGTTAGATGATATATTTCCCATTCATTGTAAGATAATGAAATTTACACATCTCTCGACCTCCATGTTTACGGAAATAGAATGCCCCATTATGTCCGCCTTCCCAACGCTGTGGCTATGTTGTGAATTATCTACCATTGGCATACTATGTACGTTTCAGTCATATTTCAGTGCGTTTAAAAGGACTTGGAAAATTACTGTTTTATACAAACAAAGGTAAATAAATCATGACAAACAATATATGAAATTCAGTGAAGGCATCTATTGCAAACATATTAACCCTGATTGTTAAAAGAATAATATCTAGCCATGCAAGTCTATCAAGACAAACCATGCATGAGTCATTAAGAATTGTACTTCATTAGGCAGGAAATGTAGGCCTACAACAACTCAATGCAGATAGAAAACGTCATGCATGTTAACTTTATAAAGACTTAATGTGGTACAAATGTTAAAAATACTTATCAATGATCTAAAACTCAGCATAACAACCATACTATCTGCAACAACCCCATTAAACCACCAAATAACTTCCGGGGCAATGCGTGGTTGTTGAATGTTCATGTGTTCGAATTAGTCTCAGGACATTTGGAAAGAAAGTACGACAAAACTGCTGAAAGGTGAAATAACAGTTAAATTAATAGAAAATGCATGATCGTTCTTTGCATTATCTCCGAAATTAATTGAATAACGTTATCTCAATGATGCTTAATAATAAATGTGTATGTATACGGAGCATCAATGTAAATCTACGCTGCGGTCTAAATTTTAAGTATGCTTTTCACTGTGCTCCCCTTAACGAAAATCCAATAACGTTTATTTTGCTAAATGAAGAAAAGTTACAATTTTAGACTCGAATATTGCAAAGTTAGCTGCAAAATGCTAGTTGCATACGTAGGTTTAGCCTCGCGCCATAGAAAGCTAATGTTTGTCGCTCTTGATGTCTGCTGGAGCTACTGCCTTGGCAACCACCCCTTACTCTGCACAAAGTGACTAACATAGAATAGATTGATACAGGTGTAATAGATAAATACAGCTATTATTATTGTGTAATCGCGTATTTGGCTTTAGGTTTTCTATGCTTGTTTTAAAAGATATTTTTTGCATAAGTGTGCTGTCTTGCGGATAAAATAAGTGTCGCCCTCTCCACCAAAAAGGACTGCTACAGCGATGGATGATGAATCGAGTCTGTCTCTGGGTGAGAGTATAGCTGTAACGGAAGCGGATCTAAGTAAGTACATTCAATAAGGCTATGTTGAACACATTTATTTAAACTTTATAGAGCAGTTACAATTAGATGACCATATTGAAATTATGATTATTTACAGGGGATGACCAGTTCTGGGCCCTTGTTGCAGACTTCTTGGGACATCAGACTGGGGAGGAACTAAACCTTAAGGACATGCCCTGCAAGAACAGATTTCTGATTCAAGTGGGACTTATGAGAGAGGATAAACAACTCTCTTGGGAAGCTGTTGTACAGTGGCTTCAGAGGATTTTCCCCGATTTTCAATCTGCTAATTTCCGTTGCCTGATTGAAAGAGGCATTGCAACAACACTAAGTTTAGGAAGGGATTCAAGGCAGACTTTCCTTAGCTCAAATGTTAACTTTGAATTTGTTGGCCCTATATGTGACAGTATAGGAGTAGAGCGAACAGATCTTTTGGAGATGAAAGATTTTTCTGAGCAAGCAAAGTCTATTGAAGTCACAAATGGTTTGATTCTGGAGCTGAACGACTTTGTTAATAGGGAGAACATTGACCCCATTGCTTTGGTGACTTGGTTAAGAAATTTCCACCCGCAATTTTGTAGTGACGGTAAATTACAAAAAGCTAGCAAAGTCCTTCAGGCAAAAGTAAAAAAGTTGATGCTGATTCATCAGAATAACTTAAAAAGGAAACACAAAAGGAATGTAGTGATGGAAAACCTGCTTCAAAGTCCGTTTGAACTTTTCCCTGATCAATTCATGAATGAAATACGAAGGTTTGGTTTTAGTAAACGCATGAAAACCGGCCTTGTGTCAAAGGGAAAGGATGAAAGGAACGTTAAAGAGGAAAGTGATAGTTATGCCATTTCAGGGAAGGAAATGAAAACTTTTGTTGAATTTGCTTCACCTCCGAAATACCAATTGGTCAAAGTGAAAGAGGAAAATGTACATTCCAGTGATGAAAGCTATCAGGAGATGCATAATTCGTCTAACGATGTTGATACAATTCCAGTAGAAGAGAATTCTGATACGGACAAAGGAGAAGCCTTAACACTACTTGATATTGCAATGCTGTCTGTTCAGAAGCTGGCAAGTGTATATGGTGGTAAAACCGATGCTTCCAAGCAAGTTTCCATGGATCTTCTAAAAAATCAGTATGCTCTTACTTGTAAAGAACATCCAGCTATGAAACAGTTTGAAGAAAGAATCACATTGCTTAATGGTCGCCACTCTCTAGCAAGTCCTTTGCTTTTTTTACATTGCAATGCCCATTTCCTTGTTGAAATACACAATGTCATTGAGCAGCAGATAATGAGCATTGAGAGGGAAATCATGCTGTCTACTGGGGAAAAACTTGGTCGGGACAGGAACCCAAAATTCAAAAGGTTTGTAAATTTAGCTGAAAGTGCCACTTCGCGGTACATTCACATGGCATGTGATGTCTTAAGTCCTCGTGCTCCAGCCAAACAGAACTATAGAAGGCATTGGGTAGCTTTTTGTGAAGAGAAGAAAAACCCATCCAAACTTGCAGTGAATCTGTCCAACCGATTTAATAACTATTTTGAAGCAGCAGCAGGCCTCACTCACCATCACAAAGAGATTGGTCTTTTCTTTTCCGACCTTCTGTTAATGGACGACGATGACAGCCCAAATATAATTTTGGAGAGTGTCACTGCTGATGCCACTGACGAAGTCATCCAAGGTCTTGTGTGCGTACTTGCTATTATTTATTGCAAACTCCTTGGTCCTTACTGGCAGCTCTTGAAGAGTGGTGGTGAGTATGCTCTTTTTAGTCAGTACATACTCTGTTTCTACCAAAAGCTGCTTGAATGGTCCAAGGATGTGTCAGCTCTTCTTGAGACAGAGGAAATTGTTAATGTCTTTCTACAGTTTCCATTGCAAGAGAAAACCTTTGATGGTGTTATGGGGTATTGTGGCCATGGCCCTGGAAATTCTCAAAACGACTTGATAAGAGTCTGTTTGCAGAAGATGGTGAAGGTGATAGCTGCAGTCACTGAGGATAATCTTAAGGATTTTTTGCCAGGAGGCATATATTCTAAAATTCCTTCTACAGCAGTTTGTTTGAAAATGACAACATGCACATTCGCCACCTTGATGGCAGAATACCCTTTTGGGCATTCATATCCATACAAAAATAAAAGACCTGACAGGTCCTCAAGTGTTTCATCAAGCAGCAGTCATGATGAAGACCATTCTAATTCATCTGAGGTATCAGACAGTGAGAATTCTACAGGCCAGAGAGCAAAGCCTCGCCCAAAGTCTGGAAAAACTCCAGGTCTAAGCAGGGTTAAAAAACGCAAACTAAGCAAAATGATCAATTCTGCATGGAAAGAGGATTGTAGTGCAACGGAAACTGACCCTATTAGTGATGCCACAAATAGAAAGTATCTTGTAGCTACAGTGAACAAAAATGGAGGGCCATGTACCACACAGCAAGATCTTGACAGATTAATGTCCCGTTTGGATGGGCGAAGCCGTGCTGAGAAAAAAGAAGCCATTCGCTGTGAAATAAGTTACCAAAAGCTGATCCTTGGCAGTACAGAATTCAACTTGGATAACGCTGATTTGACCTATTCAGAGATGGTTTCTCAACTAAGACTTGTGCTACCCCGAGTGAAACCTGGATACTGTCTCATTTCTTATACAAAAAAGGCAAATCTTTCAAAAAAACAGCAACGCATGGTAGAAGCAGTCAAAACAACAGAGTCTGTTCTGTCAAGCAGTTAAGCCCTTACTATTGAAGATAGTAACTCTCTTCACTGTTTACATTTCGAAGTCAATGTGTGTTTCAATCCAAATAAAATAGTTAAATACAGATGGTGTTGAAGATTGGTGTAGCACGTTGTACAGAATGTTTGCACAATGTGCAAATCAAGTTTGGTGGTCCGGTGTTAGTTTTGTTCCAATGAGAACTTTACATTCAGTCTTTGCAAATCAAAGTAAACGATTTATCATGCAGTCGACATGCTTGAAATAAGACAGTCACCAATGGTTTGTTTGTAATGAGTTCAAAGTGCTATGCTAAAACCTTTTGTCTTCATGCATTCACAATTATGCTGAATTTTTTGTTGTAGAACACGGACAGAATTGTCACGATTTAGATAATGTTTTGCTTATGATTTAATACCTTGTCTATCTCACCCTTTTATTGTCCATTTATAAATTGTCATTTTAATTTATCAAGTGTCTTTCTTGCCTCTTTAGTATAAAACCTATTGTAACCAGTTAATGTAACTCTTAAATATATATTTTTCTATTGTCTATAATGCACACATCACTTTTTATTTATTTTTTTATAAGTAAAACTAATATTTTTGTAATAGGTTAAGCAATAAGAACTTCAGTAACGGAAAAGTTTGTCACTTGCAGGCCTATAATCTAACAATGTTTATCTTGCACTGCAGAAAACCTATAGCACGTTGGCTTTGGGTTTGACCTCAAAGATTTTCAAATATGTCAGGAACAGCTGGTACATTGACAAATGGACAAAACAAAGTGTGAAATTCTGTTTCAATTCTGAATTTTACTGCACTGTTGAAATACTGTTAGAACAAGCTGTTGTTGTTAATGATTAAGTTTAAAGAAGTTCAAGAGTTACCAAAAAGGTATGTTAGCTCTAGTTATTTTTTAATGATTGAGTTTAATTAGATAAAGGATGATTTTGCGCTTAATTTGACCAACACGTGCATGAAAAGATATTGGTATATAAATCGAACGTCCGAATTCAAGAATGACCGCCCCTTTCCTAGACAGAAACGCTGCTTATTGGCTTTACCATTTAAGTTGGGGGCGGGGAATTTTGCGTAACACCATTCATGTTTCTCACTTTGTACAGCTACCGGATATAAATAAATTTCTTTGTAAACAACGCGTGTTCGTAGATGGCGTAACCGCTATACATCTAACTATTTCTACCGATTTTGCCAGTGGTCTTTGTCAGGGTTCGCGCTATGGCGTTCTCTTGGTGGTACAGTGATGCCGTGACACACGTTCTTATGGCGCTCTTCGCCATGGGTTCGTGGGTTTCCGTGAATTGTCTCTGGGTTGAACTCCCGGTGGTAGTTGGTGTTCTCCCTGAAGGTCAGTAGAGTTTATAGAACTTATAAAACTCCATTGTCTTATAAGTTACTTATTTTTGTTATGATCCCTGTAACGTCTTTTGTGTATATTTTAGCGTCACAGTACTGTCTTGGCCAGGTAATTACTATGCAGGTTTATACTAACTAACATATTTTAATTTATCTCGCTTTCAGAGTGGAACTTGCCTGCGTATCTGTCCGTTCTGATAGCCCTTGGAAATCTGGGTCCAATTGCAGTGACAATAACACACCACTGTTTTCCAGGTCGATTGAATGAGCGTCTGGTAATACACTTTATTCAGGTGCTGGCTGTAGTGGCATCTGCTTTATTAGCAATCTTCTGGTCTCATACCATCTCGGTGGGGGGAGAGCAAAGATCTGTGCCCTTTCTGCTCCTTACATTTGTGCTGTCTCTGGTTTGCTGCACATCCAACGTTACTTTCCTGCCCTTCATGTTCCGTTACCCTCCCCAGTACATGCGTACCTTCTTTGTGGGTCAAGGACTCAGCGCACTTTTCCCCTGTATTGTCGCTCTTGGTCAGGGCGTTGGAAAGGTGGAGTGTAAAACAACCAATGGCACGGTGCAGCCACAATACCTGGAAGAGAACTTTCCTGCTCAGAACTTTTTCTGGTTCCTCTTTGTGATGCTGACCATGTCAGCCCTCTGCTTCCTCGCTTTGACACAGCGACAAACGTCAAGACAATCAACAGAAGGAATTCCAGAGTCCGATCCAGTGGGAGTAACTGCAGCAACAAGTGATGATGGGGAAGAGACCCATCCACTAAAGAAAGAAGGGACCCCGGTTTCTGAGGACCAGATAGAGGTGGAGAAACAACCACCTGCCCAGACCTTCTGGACATCATACAACATCTACCTCTTGGGACTGCTGGGTGTTTCTAATGCTCTGACCAATGGGGTCTTACCGTCTATACAGAGCTTTGCTTGTTTGCCCTATGGCACCATGACCTTCCACCTCTCCGTAGTCCTTGGAAACATTGCCAACCCACTAGCCTGCTTTGTCGCCATGTTTGTTATCTTTAGGTTAGTACAAATCAAGGCTTTCATGCAATACATATTTATAGTGTGTAATAACATGTGTTTTCATAGGAAATTGTTTAACATAATACAAGTTAATTACAGTTGTATGGCCTTGGTAGGGATTCCAAATAATCTTTTTAAGTTGCTTCCTGCTGCAAATCTTTGCAGATCCTCTGCTGGGCTTGGATTTATGTCTGCTTGTGGTGGGGTCTTTGCAGCCTACCTTGTAGCCCTGGCAGCTCTCAGCCCCTGTCCACCTTTACTGGGGAGCTCTGGTGGTGTGGCCTTAGTGGTGAGTCACTGTAAACAAAACAAATACTATCTTCCCATTTTAGATCCACATGTAGGATTTGCTAATTGAACCCTCCCCCTGTCTGTGGTGTTAGTGCTTCACACACAAAAATTACTTTGTTATCTCATTCTCATAGGTGATGTCCTGGATCATCTTCACAGGGGTTTTCTCCTACCTTAAGGTGGTGGTTGGCACTCTGCTCCACGAGGCAGGCCATGCTGCCCTACTTTGGTGTGGCATCTTCATCCAGGCTGGGTCTCTGATCGGAGCTGTCTCCATGTTCCCCCTGGTCAGCGTTTACCATGTGTTTGACAGGTCTCAGGACTGTGTAAACGACTGTGTCTCGGCACCATAGACCTTTTTGTCTTGGGATTATGTAACCTGGGAAAGAGCGTCCTTTCCTTAACTAAAGACTTTCTGTGATTGGGGATATCCTTAATCATAGAGGGAATAAGTTGCAGCATACTGGTGTACATGCTGTGATGTCAAGTGCTATTAATTACTTAATTAATATTATGAAGAGGATATGTTTTAGTTTTTTTTAAAAATGTTTGAAGGTGCTATTGCAATGTATTTACTACTTCAGAAGAAGTTACGAACAGTCTGAATTTTTTAAGGACTAAGTCAATAACTGACTGCCTTCAGTTCACTGGGGTGAAACAGTCACATTTAAACTGACACATTTTAATAAACCAAGTCCTTGTCAGAGACATCCAGTCATCCAAAACATGATAACACTGGAAAGCCATAATTTTGTTGTGTTAAGCATCACATTACAGTTAGACTTTCATTGTCTATTTAAAAGAATATTTGCCAAATCCGCTTTGTTTACAACATTCCATAAAGTTAGAAAACATAGATGATATTTTGCTAATTTTAGACACAGTGGCACATTCACGTTGTTTTATAATCAGGGGTTCTGTTTTAGTGTTGTGGTTGTAAATATTTGTGTTTCGCATGAGCCTTTTGAAATCACAACTAATTTGAATTTTTTTAATTGTTCAGACCTACTATT
>JAVQJS010066044.1:0-10173 GCA_036024795.1 Galaxias rostratus | reverse complement strand
ACTCTCGTTCCCAGACTAATTCCACTCTGGAGGGAGAGTTACCCCCCCCCCCCCACACACACACACACCCACACACACACACAAAAGGCCACAGGTTCATTATCATTTGGCTGACGGGCCACTATTGGCTGAGAAGTGCTGATCGAGGAGAACACTACACAGTGGCTCCATGAGATAAACACATTGAGATGCAAAGTGATGTGCAAGCACATGCGTGTGCACGGGGTGGACAATCACACGCACGTGCACACACACGCACAGACACATACACACACACACGTACCCACGCAAGCACACACACAAACACGCACACACACACACAGTATGAAGTCGGATTAGTGTGCGTTGTCATGAATAAGTAGCCACAAATCCTACACACATGCCCACACACGCTGAATCCCCAATTGCCGTAATAGAGAGCCGAGTGAAACAGTGAAAAGACACCATGTACAGGGGCTGTGCTTATATCTCTGTCTGGGATCCAGAGGGCAGCCAGGGGCTTGCCATGAAGCCCCCCCTCCGGCCCTGCTCTCTCTCCTCGGGGGAACACGTGTTCCCCCGCATGTCCCTCCTTTAGAGGACCAATTACTGTCATTTAGACATCCACAGGGTCCTCGGCCACCTGTTCTCCGGTCGTTTCTCCGGCGGCCCTGGCTCCTGTCGCTGCAACTGGTAATTACACCTCAGGAGAACGAGGCGTGCGCATGCGGGTGGGCACGGACACGGGCACACGCACACACACACACACACACACACACACACACACACACACACACACACACACACACGATTACTCAGACTCTGAAACACCACAAAGTTGACCTCTCTGACAGGGGATCTATTAGCATCAAAAATTGTTTTCTAAATTGGGATATGATGGGGGAACAGCATGGCAAAACTGTGCTTCTGCGTGTTTTGTGACTGTGTTTTTGTGAATGGGTGTGTGTTTGTGTGTGTGTGTGTGTGTGTGTGTGTGTGTGTGTGTGAGAGAGAGAGAGAGAGAGAGAGAGAGAGAGAGAGAGAGAGAGAGAGAGAGAGAGCAGATTTTCATCCATAACATCTCTACAGCAGGGGAAAAAAATTATGAGTATGATGCCAACATTGCACCGGGCAGACCATACTGCTGAAAATGACCATGCATGCAGAAACGATCAATTGTGCCATTATCCAAAAATGTGCCAACGGTGGATGGCATTGGCATGGAGTAAGCGTTGCACCGCGTGCTGTAATGGTGATCCCCATGGTCCGACACTAGCCCCATAGCTGCAGGAAGTGCACAACGGAAAAAGATACTGTCCACCGCCTCTGACCACGTGTCAGTCTCGTCGGTTCCTCTCCATCGTCAAAATCACCCCGTCACTCCCACAGGGGCCACCATCCAAACGGCACAGCCCGGGGCTGGGAAGACTGTCCACTTCCTCGTCTCCATTCTCTCCAGCCAGGAAGTAAAGCCGAGCCCCCGGGGACGTGGGAGCTCGCTTCCCAGCCCAGAAGAGTATCGTTAAAACGTCTTTGTGTTCCTCCCGTCAGGAGCAAGCTGCTGCGTTTTGTTGTCCCAAACCTCCCGTCTCGTCGTTCCCCATCGGATGGCTGAGCACCGCGTCGGCGCTGATTTGTGCAGCTAGAATTCCCCGAAAGGAGGGGGATAGCTGAACGCTCCCTCCCCTGCTAACGCTCGCTCTCACATGGGTGAGCAGGACGAGGCTGGGCTGGGGCAGAGGCAGAGAGACGACGGGGAGGGGGTGTGGGGTGGGGTAGGACATTAAGGAGGATGCTGGCTTTAGATGATGCCTGCTACTGCTGCTACTCATGACTGCCTCCACCACAAGCCTTCTTATCATAGAGAGCGGTGCTATTAGCAGCTTTGGGTTGAGATTTGGCAGGCGATGTGGGTACTTTGCTGTTATTTTGTTGTTCTGGTTCCGGTGGTGGAGGTAACACAATGTCGGATCAAACTTTCCCTCATTATGTTGCATTTCATTTGGAGCCTCTGAGGGGCTAACCTTGGAAACGCACCGCCATCTTAAGGCTGCACTGTGACCTTGACAGCCATTCTTGTAAGGCGAGGCATGTAGCGTGACCTTGACAGCCATCTTGATAAGGAGAGGGCTGCAGCGTGACCTTGACAGCCATCTTGATAAGGAGAGGGCTGCAGCGTGACCTTGTCAGCCATCCTTATAGGGCATTTTAATGTCCTCTATCCGGCCACAAAGCCTAATACATGTCCTGGTATATTAGGTCATGTAAATCCCGGCCCAGTCCAACTTTATCTCCCCCTCCATTATTTTCCCGAGACAATATTCAGAGGATAATAAAACCTGGCAACTTAATCCATTCTAAGTTTGAGTCGGTAAAGTAAAAAAAAAATCTTATTCTTCTTCTCCAAAGTCATGTTGATTAGACTACTCCATCTTCCGCTCTCCAATGGCTGGCCTTAATTAATCACACTGAACTGTTAAGTTCATAGTCGCAAGAGAGATTGAGTGGCTCTGTGTGTGTGTGTGTGTGCGTGAATGTGAGTGTGTGTAACAACTTAGACAAGCGGATTTTGGAAAAGGAGCCAAATTAGGGGAAAGTAAATGTTTGGCAAATGGATAGGGTGTCAATGAAGACATTTAATCTCATTTTCTTTACTCGTGTTTGTCAGGAAGGAAAACGAAAAAACGTATTCCTCTGCATTTTCCAAAACGGAACAATGAGCCTGATTCTACGTGCGTAGGGTAATGTGTGACAAAACAATGGGTATGTATGTTGGTGGATTTGCAAGTAAGTGCGTGTCTGAAATAGAAAATTGAGACGTGGACGTGGAGTGACATTGCCAAGTCTGCTGTGTTATTGATCTCTCTCTCTCTCCACCTCTGAAACGGCGCCGGTCAGCACTAAATTCCCATGCCTGTCACTTGACCCCCAGACACCGGCGACGCTCCACACATTTCAGCCCACATCGGGAATATTCATGAACCGCTGAGCAAAGCGAGGGGAAACAGGCTGAACTGATAAGAACTCTGACAAATCACTCAATCAGGAGCGGATGGAGAGAGAGCCCGAGAAAGAGAGGGAGGGAAGGAGAGGGAGCGCGACGAAGTGAGAGAGAACACATGAAGAAGAAAAAAAGACAGTGGAGTACAAGGTGACACCTGGAGGTGATTGCTGTGTCTACGTGTATGTGCTGTGTGTTCGTGTGTGTGTGTGTGTGTGTGTGTTTGTGTGTGTGTGTGTGTGTGTGTGTGTGTGTGTGTGTGTGTGTGTGTGTGTGTGTGTGTACGTGTGTGTGTACGTGTGTGTGTGCGCGCATGTGAGTTACCCTCATTAATACGGCTGTTTGCATTCAAATGAGCGTGTCATTCCAGAGATCCTGAAGGAAGACTGTGAAAGTATCACGGCGAACCCGAGTCCTCTCTGAAACTTGACATTCAGAACAGAGTACTGTTATGGCCGTTACCTGCACATGACCTTTGCACATTCTCCCCGGGGAAGGGGCTGGGGAGAGGGTGGGGGAGGGTCGACAGTGTTTTAAAAACCCTGTTTCGTCTCTGCGTCAGTCAATAAGGGAGCACTGCCATCGTTTCTTCCGCTTCCTCCCTTTAGCATTGGGCCTGCTTGGGAATTCAGAATGTTTTCTATGACTTTTGTCCCCCCCCTCCTTGAAGGCACTTAGCCAATCTGTAACTGGCAGCCGCTTGCAGAAGGTCACGTCCAAAAAGCTCTCTCGACTCCCTCACTGTCCCTCCGCTCACCGCCAACCTCTCTCGCTCTCTCTCGCTCTCTCCTCCCCTTCACTTCCACTTCAGGTTTCTTTTCTTTGGCCTCTCTTTCTCTCTCCTCTACGTATTTTCCCTGTGCCACCTTGAGCATCCCACACATATCCGGGGACGTGTCATCGAGTGTGGCCGGCAACGAAGCTGTGCCCCAACCTGGGGAGGGTGGGGCTACACACCTGAACACCGACTCAACAAGCTCCGTCTTACTTCCTCTCCTCTCAAATCTACAAATCTACCAATAAAAACACTCCCATCTCTTTGGTTGGGTTTATTGAATATCTGCTGTTGTAAGAATGTGTCTGTGTCGCCAAAGTGTAGTGTAGCTTTACCTAGAATGCTGCATGACTGAACAAACAACCTCAGGGAGTGGATTTCTCTGTGATCGTACGCTCCGTGTGCCCATTCCCACCCCATCAACATATCCCTGGGACGGGCCCCGCTCACAACAGCCCCCTCCTCGTTCCAAAAGAGGACCTGTGCACAAAGCCCAGATCCGTCAGCCTTAATGTAAAGCTAAGTAAACAGCTTCAGCTCCCATTTGCGCCGATGCTATTGCAGGGACCGTCGCGGAGACATCAGGCGCCCGCGTGCAATCTCAGCCCTGATATACATCCCGTCGTTTGGCGGATTTGACAACATTAAGATCCTATCTGTCGCTTCGAATTCCCTCTGGAATTACTCCATTATCCTGGCGCCAAAGCAAACATTCCTACGGTAATGCAACCGAAGAGTGTGTGTGTGTGTGTGTGTGTGTGTGTGTGTGTGTGTTTGTGTATGTGTGTACGCATGAATGTGTAAATATATCTGGGGAGGGGCAGAGGGGTCTCCTCAAGGCTTAGTGCGAAGGGAACACCTTCAATCTTTGGGTTACCATGGTGACCGGCAGACGGACGTCCCAAAGCTCCAATCATGTTTTGGTTAATATTGTACTTTGAGCGAGGTGATGATATGGCTTTGGCCAGATGATCCTTGATCTTTCGATTCGACGGACAGATGAGGAGATGTGCTAGGTGTCATGGGGTAGGGGGACTGTGCCGAGAGGGAGGGGGTCAAATCACACGACCATGATAACCGATCCCCAACCCCCCCCACCCCCACACACACACACACACACACACACCCGCACACACCCACCACCTCAAGCCTACCCGCCTCTCTCGGCAAAAGGCCAAGAAGCAAGGGGAAAAAAGGCGGTTGACGCCGGGCTGACATTTTGCGTAAGGTCGAGCTGCCCCTTGGCGAGGAGGACCGCCGGAGAGAGAGATTGGGTGTCGGGGGAGAGCTGTTGGAGATCTACGTCCACCGCTCAGGGACCTGCAGCACCGACGCCACGGCGATCACTAGTCCCGCCGGTGTGGACAGGAACAGGGTGGATTTTAAAGTCAAGTTCGGCAGTTTGAACTGCACTGTAACCAAAGTGTGCTATAAATATAATAACAACCAAGGGAATCAATTACCAATACATCTATTGACAGGTGCGGATGTTTTAAAACACTACTTCGAAACAACTTGGGAAAAGAATCATACTTCCATACTTTTTTCATGTCAATGGGAAAAACAAACAATGTTTCAATGAGTTAAATACATGTAAGAACTCAGCTTTCACTACTATTGAAATGCAAAACAAACACAAAACAAGATGTTCTTTCTACTAAGCAGAATAATCCAGGCGGATAGCTGGGCTAGTTGACTTCAGTCATACGTCATAAATCCATAGGCTTGGCTGATTAACCAGGCCATGAGTCAAGCTTTGTATTATTCTGCATGCATGCTTTTTAACTGTCATGCTCTATGTATGGCTCAAATGCAAAGCGAACGACACACTACTGCAAAATGGACATAATCATATGCATATATTACACACACGCACACACACACACCGACACACACACACACACACACACACACACACACACACACATACACACAGACACATACACAGACACACACAGACACACACACACACACACTTGCACATACACACACACACACACACACACACACAAAATGGCTAGCAGGCCAACGTGTGCACATAGTCAGTGAGCAAACCCCAGTGTCTGGCGATGGCACCTTTTGAGGGGCTGCATCGGTTGGATCAGGCAGAATAATGTCATTTATCGAGTTGACACCGCAACAATCCCCCTCCCCCTCAGCCAAACAATCTGCGGAGTTGTGCTGCTCAACAAACGTCTCACACACACACACACACACACACACACACACACACGCACACACACACATGTCATGCCCTCTGACAACTCTATTCCACCACTGACAGAGTTGCACAGAGAGTGTGGGAGTGTGCTAGTGAGAAGGGGGTGTTAGGGAGACACGGCATGGCGTGAAAGAAGGCATACGATCAAGAGGTGACCAGAAAAGATCAGATCGGTGGCACCAAGATGGCCGCCACGCACCAGATAGGCCAAAAACCACGGTGAATGCTTAGCAGTTTCTGGTGGGTCCTCATACCAAACAAGTCTCCTCCTCTCTAATCCGAACCCCGGGTCTAAGGACCTGTGAGTTGGCCAACACAGTGCCTGAAATACGACAGACCCTGCAGGGTTTAAGAAGCTGCGACCAGTGGGGATCTTGCCTCATGCTAAATAATGCACATGGATACCCTGGGATAAATAGGCCACATGATAACTCGGCATTCAGCTAAATGGGCGAGGGATTCGTCATCGTTCGGGGGAGCGGGGAGAGACATTATTTCATGCCGCCATGGGCTGAGGGGATATTACAGTGGCTCTGATCTCAGCTGACTAAGCCCTCTCTCCATTGTGGAGAGCAACAGAGAGAGAGAGGGAGAGAGAGAGAGAGAGAGAGGAGGGGGGGGGAGACATTGAAAGAGTGGCAGACAATCTAAGGGGGAACTAAGGGGGAGAGAGGGAAAGGAAATAAGAACAAGAGAAAGATTCATCAAATTGTGTAGGAGCCACTTTTCATGTCATTTTTCTTTTACTATAATAATACTAATCATGACAGAGAAGTGGAAAGTACGTGATTGACAGGTTAGCAGAGACACTGTGACAGATCTGTCTAAACCGCAGGACAAGTTAGAATTATCCATGTGAAGTTGCGTGTCGTTCAATGGAGGTTTGTCCTGAGCATGTGCATTGAAGCAAAGGGGCCACTTGGCACGTTTGTCTGTAACAACTGCTGGACTAAATGATTAGGCTATTTGCTCTTCTATAGTACGTCACAGCTGGGAGATTGAGTTCACAACGCGATCAACTGCCTGGCCATCAGCACAGCCCACCGACACTTATATCAAGTTATCCATAGCGTGTGATCAGAACCCTGTGTGTGTATGTGTGTCAGTCCACAATGTCACTTTAACCCTGATAGCGCCATCCTATAGAAGCTTTACCCTGCCATCTGTATGAAAATCATGCCATTATGAATGCATAACCCAATGCTATTACCCCTCTCTGAATTCTCAGGGAGGTAAAAAGCAATGATACAGACACAAGCACTGCAGTCAAAGTTATGAAGAGATAGCTACTCTGGTAAAGAGAGAATACACACGCAGATACACACACACACACACACACACACACACACACACACACACACACACACACACACACACACACACACAAATAGTAAGAAACTGAAAAGTGATGTTACTTCGATAATACATAGATAGATTAACAGATTGAGAGACAGTGAAATGGGTTGCCTAAGTCGAAGCTCAACGCAGTTGAAATTACATCACAGGTGGCCAAGGTGACTATGTGTGTGTCTGTGATTAGCTGTGTGTGTGTCAGTGAGTGTGCGCCAGCTTGTGGATAACACCACTTGTGAGGTTAGGATTTTGGCCAAAATTCAAAGAAATCAACTTGCATCCATCCACCTGCCATTCACATCTGGACTATGAAGAGGCCAGATTTGGGGACTGACGAACAACTGCTCTTTTTGCCCTCAAAAGGGCTCATCGAAGGGTAAGAGGCAGGACAGAAGGGCAGGAAAGAGAGGGGTGTATAGGAACACACTCAAGGGAGAGGGGACCGCAAGGGAGATATAGGCGCAGAGATGCGAATAGGCAGAGCTACTCTGGTAGCCCACCAAGGAGAGCTACATTGAAAAGGCATTCCTAAGTCCACGGGAGTCTGGAGTGCGCTGTTCTTGACCCCTCTTCACTGTCCTCCGACATGTTCCGACCGTAATGCGGCTGTTCAGTGGGAACAAGTAGACACTCCTCGGCTAAATACTTACAGAGGACAGAATGAACGCCGTGGACACGGTTTGTTTTCAATGAATACTCCAGGAAAAAAAACTTGTGTTTTCGTTCTGCTCGAGAGCTTCTCCCTGAGAAGATGGGAAAAAAAAAACGAAAGAATGGAAGGAGAGCCAATATTCGCTTTGCAGGGGAAAAAAAATACAATTTTGTGGTAATATGGAAGCGGTGACTTCAGAGGGCTTCTCTCTGAGGAGCGGAGCGCAATCACGGAAAAAGGAAGCGGAGTGTGTCTGAGGGAATGCTAAATGGCGCTGTAACTATCACTCAGCCCTGCACACCTGGGAGGGTCCAATGAAAAACCGCCGGCAACGCCTCTCGTCCAAGGTGAGAGGGTAAACAAAATGAACACTCCCACACTCCCTACTTGTACTGGTAGTATGAACCATGTGTGGCCCATGTGTCTCCAAAGCAATGAGCGTGGATTGGTTGGGAATGGCTGGGACTCCTTTGTGGGGACTGCTGCGGGAAACGCTGCCGGGGATTTGAAATCAAGGAGCACGTAGCTTCCTCCCGACGCACGCAGGGAAAACGACATGTTCCGGGATCCCGTTCCCAAATGTGTTAAAAGAGTACATCATCTCAATGTACAAGTGTGTGAGACGTTCCCTTGTCGCCAGGTTAGGAATCTGTAATGGACACATCTATACTTAAACACGCACATCTATAGTTAACGCTCGCTACTGTCATGCTCCATCTGGTTCAAGAGATGGGGGGTTAGGGTTGGCATCCCACAGCCTGTATGACTCAGCATGCATAGACTGCTGGGGGGGGCAGAACACCCAGAGAGCTTCACGCATGCATGCCCGGTTACGGTGTCGTTTCTGAGCGGTGGCACATTTCTTTCATTTACGTGACTGTAAACAACTCGTGTGGGTACATGTGTATGTGTGTGCTTGCTGTGTGTTTTTTTATAATGTACTGAATGTGTGTGTGTGTGTGGTGTGTGTGTGTGTGTGTGTGTGTGTGCAAAAACACTGTTCTGCGTGCATTAAACATGTGAATTACACAGTGTCCTCCAGCGCCGTCCCATGTTGAACCGTGTCTGTTGGCTCCCCCGAGGCTGCTCTCTGTCTGTGCCCGCCATCAAGCCGATGTGTGGAGCTGGCAGAAACAGCAGCGAGGGTCAGGTATGACCAGACCTCACTCCCGGCATTCCCAGCTTTGGGGCCAACTACGAGTCCTTTGGCGTCCCCGCTAGCCACCCTGGCTGCAAAGGAGCCTTTTCAGCACAGAATCTGCAGGTCCTGGAGCAATGCTGAGATATGCCAAAGCCAATTACTTATCAATCCGGGTAAGCCGTGCATGGCAAAGAGGGGTTTAAGCTGTGTATTTCAATGCAAACTATGGCTTAGTCGTAGTGCTAGAGCAATCTGGACTATCCCCACTGACTAGGATCACTTTTGGATAAATTGGATCATTTTGGTGTATGCACGTATTCAGGCATTCCGATACACTGTACATACATTGCCAGCTACCTAAATCCATATACATTTGCAGTGTATATATATATATATATATATATATATATATATATACCTGTCACACCATTCGTGCGTTCATTACTCCACTTCGGGAGAGAGAGATGGAACAAGCCGCAGAGATAAAATCACTAAATAATTGACTGCCTATTTTCCTGTTCTGTGCTGATGGATTGTAGATTGACAGATGCGTTATCTGATCCGGTAGACAGGCAGAGTGCCAGTTCCAGAAACAAAACCAGAAGAGTATTTTTATCGTTTCCATGTATCATCGTCATATGGAAGGGGGGGTGCTGCGTCTGAGAGGTCCCAGGTTATTTTAGTGTTGGGAGAAGGTGCTTGGAAAACAGCGGCACAAACGTGTGGAATCAATAGCAGCTTTTCAATTCATATGCTTGATGACGCCGCCACCAGACTGTGAAATTGATGTTGATACGACAGGGCGTGATGGTGACAGCGGCTTCTAGGTAAGTGTCTCCGCCTTGCACTCGTAAACATGTCAAACTCCTCTGACGCCGGTCCGCACCTACAATAATCCCTCACCTACAATATACACCCGCAACTTTCCTTAGTTTACAGTCGGGTGGCCTTGCCCGACCCCCTAGTGTGTGTGTGTGTGTGTGTGTGTGTGTGTGTGTGTGTGTGTGTGTGTGTGTGTGTGCGTATGCGTGTGTGTGTGTGTGTGTGTGTG
>JAVQJS010066043.1:0-14588 GCA_036024795.1 Galaxias rostratus | reverse complement strand
AATAAAATTAGATCTGTGTTAATAGTCCTTGAAAGATGGCAGTTGGCCAAAGGGTCAGACGGACGTCTGAAATTTAGTGGAACAGCAACACACACACACACACACACACACACACACATACACACACACACCAGTTCCTCTCCACTGCAGCAGGCCGAGATAATTTCTAATTACAGCAAAAAAAAGGCATTTTTGTAGAGATTAATTGCATCCCTCGATAGCTGCTAAACATTGTGGCCCCCAGAGATATCAATTTAACCCTGGCAAAACACTCCCAACATGCATGTGGACTAAATGAGATGCACAGAGGAAGTGTGCAGTGATGAGGTGGTTAAAGTTTACGTTAGGAGTATGAGCTAATATGTCTATGTGTGTTGTTCTTTCCCCCTTGCTGGTTCATACTATACGCCTGAGCGGCTCACAGATCTGACAGACCAGCTTCCCAGAATTCCCGGGTGATGGACCTCTTGAGGTTTCAAAGTCTCGTTGCTATGTGAACCTCAAAAAGTGAGATGAACTGTGCCAAGGGCTATTTTTCATCTCCCACTGGTCCCTCCCAACGGTAAGTGGAATCAGTTGGCCACCGGAGCAAAACTGTTGTGTTGTCTGAATCAGCAAAACAAAAGGGACATGTTTGTCCCTGATAAATATGCATTTTCCCTTAGGATGTAGACAGACAATAGGTGAGACGTTTAATTGCATGTGAAATCACTCTGGTCATGTATTTGGCCCCTGATCAGGCGATCTGTCTTACAACAAATTTGTATGCACTATCTGTGAATTGGGAAGAGAACAGTCATTCCTCCTTTTGTTTCTGGACATAGCATCGCTTCAACATAGAATTAGACCCAAGGATGTGTTACCGTACAGATGTGAGAAAACAGGTGTGAGGCTAGGCTACGACCTTGGGGAATATCTAATTTTATCAAAAGACCTTGCCAACTATAAATGCACATGCTAGGTACCAGAAATTAGTATTCTGAAATGAATTCATAATGCATTCTTTTTACCACATGTCACTAATGTAGGGTAATACATAATTGGATTTACTTAATTGAGCTTCATCATTGACATAAAATATACCTTTTCATTTGTGGCTCAGCTCCAATGTGGGTTTATAAAAAGACTGAATGGTAAGCATGTGTCACTTTGAAGTAGTTCTCAAGTGGTCCTGAAGTCGTCCTTAGGATAAAGAGAGATATCAGTGTGATCAGGATAGATTTTAGTCAAACTAACTTACATTTCTTAAAGAAGTTGTTGAAAATATATACAATGCCATGGTTGGCGCCGCTTACTTTTGATGTTCCATACCGTAATAAGAACAAGAGTTGACATTCAGAATCAGGAAGTACATTATTTCCCTCCAATTGACACAGCAATGAGGACCCACGGTGGAAGCCATTAATTTAATTTAGTACAACATACCTCACACAGCACACCATTTTGACTGACTTGTGTTAAAATAGACCTTTTAATTGTCATGGAACAGTGAGATGTGGGTGTGTAAGCATATCCGGAATGGCCGTTTACAAGTTAGCAGCTCACAGACCGGTTATCTGCCTGCATTGGCCTCAACTGTGTTTTCCATAGAAATCGAACTTTTATTAGTCAAAGTCTGTGGAACCATGAGGCCAAAATGGAAATGTTTTGCACTTCCTTAATTGGTGTTTTGATCTAAATCTGACGCATCTTTAAACTAATTGGCAGATTTTTGAAAATATGACTGCAAACATATAGTTTTGTTCTTCTAAATACATACTTTAATTATGGCTGTATTTTTTAGATGTCTCTTTACTTTTCCTCACAGTCATGACATTGTTGCATGGCTAAACAAAACATCAGCAAAAATATGTTTGATCAAAAGGGTTGCATTTGACAGGAAATCATTCAGTTATATAATTACAAATCAACAAAAGCCAATTTGCGGAGTATCTGATTGCAGGTGCATAATGCATAAGTGTGTAAGCTAAATGTTGTTTACTTCAACAAAATCCATATCCATCATCTTTTCAGGAGGAATTAAACTCTTGAGCGAGTATTTCTAAGTTTTGACCAACAGACTGCAATTACCTCCTCCCATATCCTTTCAACAGTTCTATGCTCTGACCTGCCCTATCATTCATTTATATATATATATATATATATATCTTTAGCAGTTCCTCGAAGTCACTCTCTTTTTCTAATACGTTCTTTTCCACATTAAATATGGTATTCTGTCCTGCTTCCCTCTCACTCCTTTTACCTCTCAATTCCACTGAATATGCCTGGCCAGCTACACTGTGCTGACAATCTTTTTCATTGTCGTGGTACCCCCTCCCGTCACATCGTCCCCTCTCTGTCTCTAGCTATCTCTCTGAATATACCTGGCAGTGTGACTCAGTAATAACGCGTCTATCTGGCCAGCCGCTGTGCTTGATGATAAGAGTTATTGCGCTACCTGAGCTTGACTGCGACCAGCCCCCTGTCAGGGGCAGGGGCGATATAGGCTGGGATGAAGGTGACTGGGGATGACAGCCAGCCAAATGTGTTTTTACCTGTGGCTGATTGCTAAACGCAAACGCCCTGATTTAGACAAATGGGAGCAGGGGGCAGCCATTATAGCGTGGCCGACCTTCAGCCTGTGCAATGGTGTTTGTCCCACCATGATGAAGCTGTCAGATGCTCAGTGTGTGACCTTTTACCCTGCCTAAATCTTTCAGACACACATCCCAAATATTCATCAATTTATTGACAGATTCACCTAGGCTGCTAACATAAGATACAAGTTGATAAGCGATTTAAATACCTACAATATACTTTTTACAATAATATTTATCTCAAAAGGGTCTTTTATGACAATGTTACAAATGTGTTCATTTAAAAGTGACAGGCAGGTTCTTCATCAAAATCCTATGGTTCTGTGGACATTACACAGAGACAAAGGGGAAATGCAGCTAATAAATTCTGCATGAAATGATTAAATTTAAATACAGAGGTCAAGAGCCCTCATTATTTGCACTGAAATATTAAAATCTTAATATTTCATGTGCCTAAATATGCAGTGCAGAATTCAGTTTAGAAAGAAAAATATTTGCACTGAAAGAAGTGATTTTGCGCCATAAATGTGACAAGTTTTAACCAGAGCAAAATATTTGAAACTGTTCAAAACATCTATGCATCACAGGTGTCCCCACGCGTCTCAGCCGTAACCAGCAGGACTCGATGAATCATGGGTAAAAACATCTGGTGCACCTGCAGAGTTGTTTACCCTGAGCTTAATCAGGCTCTCTTCTTCGTTCTCTCTAGACATGTAAAGTTCTCTTTTTTGTAAAGTTGCTACCCTGAATCACATATCAATTTAGTTATTTTTAGTTTACACAGCAAGTGCTCGGGAGGCCCTGTAACTGCTGAGGTTAAGCCCTCGGTTATTACCATGCAACAATAAGCAGTACATTTCATCATTTGATCTGTGAGCCTGCATTAGTGAACTCTCAAAGCAGAAATAAACGCTGAATAACTCTTCCACAGATAGTCATGATGACTTGTTATAGTGATACAAACAGTACTTACAGTTACTACCTCATCATGTTAAGTTTCTACTCCAACTCTACTCCTCTCTCAATTTCTATGACTGTTTAAAAAGATCCCATTCTACTGTCTGTCATACATTTGTAAAACATGCCATGCATCCATAGTTGTGGGGCAAGTCTCCCTTCCAGTCTGATTAGTTCTGCTCCAGAAATGCCAAGAGTGACTAGCTGATCACCCCAACTGTGTCAGAGACTGCTTTACTACAACACAGGCTGTCCCTGTGTCCCAAGACATGACATCAGAAGTTATTCACAGCCATGACAGTGACAACGGATCAAGACGACACCTTGAGTGTTAAAGCACACCTAAAACACAGAGCTTTTGAGTGTGGTATGCTTAAGCAAAGCACAGCAATGACTGTTAAAAAAAATGTGTATACAGTATTATTATTTCACATGAAGACAGATTAGATTTTACTGCATTTCACTTTCCCAGTAAGTTTATAGCAAATTCAAATGGTTTACTGTCACTTCATTCCATTATACTATTCTTGTGTGGATACTGGAGAAATAAACTCAATTTATTGAGGCCCTCCCAGTCTGAATGCACAATAGTGGTCTCCCACTGTAGTTTTATTGCTGATTTTACAGCAAGATGAAAAGAGAATATTACAAGAAATACTACAGTCGTGTTGTGAACAGTTTTGTTGGTATGCATTTTGTATATTTAGGAAAGGTTTGATTTTAAAAACGTCTGACCCATGTTGTAAAACACCAGCTCTGGATACAAGGGGTTTTACAAAATGTTTGCGCTATGGTTTATTGACATCAATTTCACTACCAGTGTGACCTTGACTTCAATGAGTGGAAAAAACTGCAACATAAGACAATCCACTTTGCTGTACTAATATTGTTTCAATCAACAATATTCCTGACCCACCTGTCCTTGTATTACCTGTCCCCCTCCTTTCCTTTCCTCCCTCCCCTCTCTACGCTAGGTGACACTATGAGATGGACATAATAAGACAGGCCTATGCAGGGACGGAGATGCAAGGGCCATGGAGGGGGACATCCATAAACAAGGTGAAAAATAATCCGAAAATGCTAGACAGGGGCTCTCTAAGGGCCCTGTGCAGCCCTGGGTTTGGCGTCAACTGGAACGACTGAACAATGAATCGCATTCTTTCTGGGAATTACTTCTTTACCTTCAGATAGGTTAGCTGACTTACAGTAGGTGAATTTGCCTTTTTTCACATATTTTCCCTATTGGCTCAGAAGCAACAAGCCATGTTATCATCATGTTGACTTTTTTATTAATAAAATATGCAAATGTTCCTTAAACGTTTTTACAGATGATTTGTTGGGAGAAAAATGTTTATGTTTGTGTCCTCATGCAATGCACCTGATTGGGCACATTGCTAACACTGGATATTTACAAATGTACTGTATCCACATAAAGACAAGAAAACCAAAACAGCCACATCACATGTGATCAACAAAGATCTTAATTATAGCCCTTTAGGAAACATAATGAATGGATGAAGTTACAGATTTTTCATATACAGAACATTATGAAAAAAATACAGATTCTAAAAACTTTGGTGAGACATATTTTAATAGATTCAATGAAGATGATGCATCTTCACATTTTCACATAATAAAAAACAAGATGTAATACTTAAGGGGTACTCAAGTATTCATACATTTCGAAATTTTGAAATATGTTGTACCAAGGAATAAAATGTTTTTAGTATCTGAACAGATTGCCAGTCTAAGAATGCGCACAACTCCAGAAGAAACCATTTGTAATCATATTCTTTTACTGCTGAAATCAATCATGACCACCTTCTCTTAAATTGTACTCATTGCAATAGGCAAAGTTAGGATTAAAGCCACAAACCTTCCCTTGTTCTTGGTTTTATTTCCACTGGTCTAGCTCAGAGGAACAAGCAACTCATTAGCATGAGAGCCTTGAGCAGCTAGCTTTACAAAACCAGTCTCCAGCCACTCCAGTCCATTTCCATTGTCATGGAGATTATTCTCTGCCACTTAGGCATCCATAAATATTGCTGATGCATGGTGACGGTGTGCAGGTATGATCAGATCATATTGTGGCTGAGGGCTTGGCTGTCTAGATTGTAAGCATGGTCCCTAGGCCCGCACAGGCTTAGACCAAGGTGTGCAGACACAGCACTAAGCCGCTGTGACAAATGACCCTGGTCGGCAGCCCCTGGAGGCAATTAAAAATCGCTGGTGGACAGTCGTTCGCCTGGCTAACCCTTGGAGATGTTACTCTTCAAAGCCCTCCCAGAGGTGCTGTTACCTGCACAGGCTGTCTGGGAGATTCTCTATTATCACTTTGATAGGAGAGAAGTATTTTCATTAAGAGCGGGAGATTAAACTTTCATCAGTTATTTCTTTCTTCATGGCTGGCAATATTGAACAAATCTGCAATGGTGCCTCATAAACAGCTGTAGCAGTTGGGAGAAGACAGACTTTTTATCAATGCTATTTATTCAATTGACCATGATTTAATTTCTCTTTACAGCACTATTCAAGAACAGTCTATTCTTTAATTGTGTTGCATTATTCCATTTTCTGCAGGCATGATAATATAATTTATTTGTAATGTCTGACATTGAGCTATTGTGATGGAAGTTAAGACAGTCCAGTGACTGCATAATTCACCATCTGAACCTCAGACATTCTTTTTTTCTCGCTGAATTATTCTTATATTATAGAATATAATAATATAGTATAGAATATTAGTATATTCTACCGTACTTAATAAACACAACTATTGCTTAACAGTTACTTACAGATGACATGTTTAGCAAAAGGTCCATATGTCCATATGTACGCTGTGTGTGTTGGCTTGGTTATACAATGTCAACCTTCGGTTAGATTAAATTCAATAATGGCCTAAATAGCAGTTACCTAAGATGCTAGATAAAACAAATAAAGTCCATTCAGGGTTGCACATTTTAAGTTTAAACTTGTTCTGAATATTTGTCCTCTTGAAAGCATTTTGCCATACAAACTTACAAGATATCCGAGAAGGTTTCTGTTGTCAAACCTTTTTTATCACGCCAATGACTCATGGGTATTATAATAACCTTCCGACAGAAAATCTTACCCTATTTTTTGAGCCTCCATAATGCATTTAGAGGGCTTTATCTCCCCAACAATGAGGAGGCTGTGGTCAATTGCTTCTCTTTGGATAGGAACAAACTCAGACAGTCAATGAGCCTCTTTAATCCTCCACGATTTGAATTGGAGAATAAAACACTAACTGGACTGGATTGCCTTTTAGCGTAAATCATTAGAGAATGCAGGCAGCCCTTTGACAATACGCTAGTGCCTGAAACATGAAGACATAAATGCCAAAGCAATTAAAGCCAAATTGTCCTCATTGTGTATTATGCATTTCATTAGAACAGGTAGCAATCTGAGCCCTTGTTGAATTTGTGAACTCCACTCAACATTAGCATCAGTGTCCTCGGAGGCCTTTGCCTTTACAAGAGCAGAGGCAGGTTTTTTCAAGAAAGCAATTATTCACTAAATGAATGTAGAAACAAGGTAAGGCTGCTTGTGTACTGATGAATTGCCGAGGCCAGTAATTTGCTCTGTAATTAAAGATTTGAGCACCTTGCTGTGGCTGTAGGCATCAATCACATTTACAAATGTGTGAACAGGAATCAGTGAGGCACAACCTCAGCAAAGTTTAACTCAAACTTTGTGTTTCCTTTATCTCCACTTTCACTTCACACTGAATAAAGAGGCAGCAGGCCAAATATAGTGATGACAGTGTAGTCTTCACTCCTGTTTCAACAAAAGTCCGTCAACAAAAAGCACACGAAGCAAGACCAAACTGTCTTTCTTGAAATTGAGCTTTCATGAACTTTGAGTCTCGTCCCGTTTCTAATTCTCTTCAGATTTTCTTTAAACTGCCAAAGCTAGTTAATTTGCCTTGGTCTCTGTCACACAGCCGAGACTTGTAATTGTTTCATTAAAAGCAACGGTGCACTACAAAGAAAAATGGAGTTCCTCCACTGGGAGTCCATGTTGTGTGATATGCATGCCATATTACCTACTCTATTCCCTAATTTTTTTGAATGCCAGTGCCCGGAGGAGCTCCAGGCTGTGCATTCCACATGGATTTCCTCTCCCTCTCATTTGGTGCTGGTAATTCATCACAGAATATTGAAACTATTCATAACCCTTTCTTTCCTAGAACTTAAGGCTTTGGAGTCAGGATGGGAATCCTTTTTTATGGCTTACTGTCATCTCTATTAAACATGTTTGGCTCACTGTTCCCCACATTGGAGATGGTAGTGATAGAGTATGGAGGGACTCCCTGGGGACAAGAAGATCTTGAAGTCTGTAGGTTAGATTGACGTGGCATACTGGAGCCATTACTTATTCATGTAATTACTGTATCCCTATGAAGAGTTCTTATCTGTACTGTATTTGCTCAGCAGTACTGTATGTGCACTGCAGTCAACAAGCTAATGGGGTAATCTTTTCAGTAAAAAAGGATACTACTATTTCTAGCTAGCAATCTAGTTCAATAGCATAATAGAGGGAGGTGTGATAATGTACTGTAATTTGGAGGATTTCTGAAGGGACTGAATGAAATAAGCGACTCATGATCAAAATGTTTCTCAAAGCAGAAATAAAAATCCTTCCAACTAACACACCTCTGAGGCCTTCTTGAAGTGCCTGACCACAATTGCACAATATTGTCATGTCAAACGGCTTTTGTTGGCTCCCAGTTTTAATTACAACACAACCACGGTTAGTGCCGAAAGCTAATGGAAGCTCTGAGACTGAAAATTGCCGAGGGCTTCGAACACCATCTGTGACTTTGGCCAGACAGTTTCTGTGCCTGGCTCCATCGCTGAGATCACACATAGCACCGCTGCAGCAACACTTCCAGTTGAGCTCCGACTCAAGTCTCTCAGAGGAGCACAAAGCTTTCTTTGCCAACAGCTAATATCTGACTGCATTCCTTCGTCTTTCCAGCTTTTATCCAAAATACAGGCAAGGGGAGTAGCAGGCACTGCATAGGAGAGATTCAAGATGTTTTCAATATGCCCGAGCACCTGTCCCTCAAGATCCGTACTGTTGAATCCATTCCTTTTACATGTAGACAAATATGGCATAGGAAAATATTTTCATACTGACGGAAATGCCCAGTGCAGCACTTTCTGACTTTGTACAGGATTCAAATCTTTAGGTTTTGGTTTTTCTCCATTGTTAAAATGGGGAATGAAAATTTGCACCCTACAATGAAGTGAACTGTTTATGTCGCTCTGTCAATGGAAATGTACAAATGTTTGTGGGTAAGTAAGTGTTATTGTTTTTGTACTGTTACTAAAGGCACACTGCATTTACATCATGGGCACATGATATTTAAAATAATAATTTCACATGGGTCTGATTAGGGATAGTATCTGAAAGACAACATAGCATCATGAATGTCATGTATTTTCAAGTTGCAGCCAAGTTAGGGAGCTAGGCAAATATCCCCTAAACATACAGTATGCACTGTAATTCTATTAAAGAACCATATGGTGGATAAAGGGAACAGTGTGAGCTTGCCTTCATGCGGCCTTCATCAGATCTAGGAGTTGAGTTTATGGCCCACATGCGTAGAGGGAGTGTGTGAGCAACGGGAGGGGGTAGCCATATCCTGTCGTTTAGCTGATTGCTTTCAGGTGCTCAGCGCACTTGGCTCTCAACAAGAGGGCCGGTGTGTTGCCCAGCGCAGCACGAAAGAAAGGCTGTGTGCCATTAAAATGAGGGGGCCTAATGCATTCACACAGGTGTCCCAGCATGCACTCCAGCTCAGTTCCCACCAGGGCCTTTGTCCGCAAAAAACAACGGGTTTCTACTGTAATGAGAAGATCTCCAATCGAGAATGGTGCTTATGTCAGATGGTGGATGAAGTCTACTTGAACGGAGAAAAATGTAGATACTGTGGTAAGTGGGAAGTCAAGAGTCCATGTAGCTGAATGTGAAATTGGGTTTGTTCTTTTCTATGAAAATTACTTGTGCTGACCAATCATTACTTTGGTATTTGGTGATAATACAAATACACCCTTCATTTAACAGGCAACATCTTTGGCCGAAGGTTTGAAGTGGACCCCCAATACATTTTTGTTCACTCATTGACAGATGTTCATATGAACACAAAGAATCCAGCCATTCACATTGGACTGCAGTCTTGCAAAGTCCTTAGAACGTGAGGAGAAATGGAACGAGACCCATGAATGTATTGAGTCATAAACAGTTACCCTGATCTCAGTTCTCACTGGATCAGTAAAAAAGCTGATCAAAGTCCAATACACAGGCACTGAATTTACTTATGTCTGTGAGATAGGGTCACCTCAGCCAGCCAGCTCCAATATCTCCAGTCAGTAAGACTTACACCAGCTTGTCCCATAGAGGACATTGAGGCCAGTGCTTGAGCCGTGACAGCAATCACTGTTACGCCTCTGCAGTTCTTGCCCCCCCCATCCCCCCACCCCCACCCCTTCTTCCCTTTGTCCAAATAGAGTTGTAGAAACAAGCGAAGCTTGGGCTTAAAGAACAAAAGGAGAGGCAGAGTCATAGTGAGACAGAGGGCGTCTGGGAGATTAGAGGCGTCAATCCCAGTGTCTTTTGCACCAACCAGGGCCTCCTCGCGGGATCAACCAGAAAGTTGTACTGAAAGCACAGGAACTTTTCTCTCTACCCCCATTCTCCCGACCCCGATTCTCTGCCAATGCAATCTCACAGTAGTGTCAGTGCTGAGATAGGGAGCGAGTTTGACTTGGGGTGGGTGGGTGGGGCAACTCACACATGGACCCACCAGGAACTTTCCCTGAACTCTCGTCGGCTTTGTGTTTTCTGCTTTCATCTCGGGTCACTGTCAGTGGAGGGTTTATCTCAATAAAGAGGGCCCTGAGATGAGATGGGCCCCCACCGTCTAACTATGAGGAAATGAGGGGCCAGGCGTCTGCTGCACGTCTGAGGCATAATGCTGCTTCTCTTCTCTTTTCTCGCTGGAAAAGTTTCACAAAGTGTAGCTTGTGACCTCGGGGTGCTGTACCTACGCTTACGTATTTTGAGAGGCACAAGCTTGCAAACACTGCAGCATGTTTGTTGAATTTTGTTTACCCATGTTAAACATATTTTGTGGATGCGTGTGCATATGTGTCTCAGTCAAAGAAACGCTTAGGGTACGACAAACGTAATATTATTTGGGTTATTTCCCTCAGTATTGAAACAAGTAACGAGGAAGGACATCAAAGGTGAACAGATGCAGCTCTTAAACTTATTGTATAGTGACTTGGAAGACCATGGATTTGGAGCTTAACCAACGGACGTTGTAAGTCTTAACCCCCTACGGATGGTGGCAGAGCATGTCTTCACCTCACCTTCTACTAGCATGCCACATACTGCATTTACTGCCCGTTGAGTACACGTTCAGGACATGCATAACAAATCTGCAAAAGCACTATGTGTGCATGTCATGAAAATAACAAGGCATTGCACAAGGCCTTCATGATAAATTGAATGGCTTCCCATCGTGGTTTTGTCTGGAACAGTGAAAACCATTGGACAAAGAACATACCAATTTCTAACAAAGACACATCCAGCCCTTTCTGATGTACCATCCGAAATATGACAGTTATTGAAATGTCCTGCCCTTCATGCACACGCCACTATTTTACTCATTCATTATTTGCTTATTGTCAATCCCCTTTCACCATTGTTGCTGCCTGCCTGCTTTCAGCTGGCACGGAGCACCATGGGTCAGACAGATGATAAATTCATAACACAATGATGGAGGACACAATAGCCTAGCAAATCACTATGGCAGACGTAGCTGTTGTTGCAACCCTCCAGTATATTTGTTTGATGACATTGATAGTGTAGTTCACCAACTTAATAAAAACATCTAAATTTTCTGTCTTTATTTGTACAGATTTGGCTGCGCTGTGTGCGAGCACCTGCTTTGCTGAATAGTTCATGAACCCGTATTTTCTGTGTAATAATGCAAGAGGGAACGTCTCTCTTTTAAGAGAAAACACTTTTTTCCATTAGGCAACTCTATATGGGTCAATGTTTATTGTCCTTTTATATATAGGATTGGTTGATTATATGGAAAAATACCAACTAAAAGTATAACAAGATTACTTCCATTGACACACCTTAATTCAAATTAACCCTTGCAATAAAACCTGCATTTTTTTGTGTGAAATTGCCCACACTTAGAGGGATACCACATGAGCCTCTATGTTGATAGTTTGCATAAATTGAGATGCAACAGCCTTGTTCAACAGTGAGCCTTGGCACAGCAGTTGTATAAGCAAAGTGGATCATATCTTTCCATGTCTCCCCTGGTATTATGATTACAGTTCTAAGGGTATCTAATAACAGATTGGAATCAATAGTTTGACACCAAGACATAGAAAATAAAATTAATCCAAAACTGGATGTTTCTTTTCAACTTCCATTTAACTTAGACATGTAATTTACATTTTTGAAATTAGAGTTGTTGTATGTACTCTGGGGAACGTGCTGGCTGAGCATGATCCGTCATGGTCTTAATTAGAGAGCCTACTGTTTCTCTTCTCTTTGGTGAAAGATATAACTGATTGCAATACCATCAGATGTCTCCAGTATAAGATAGTCTGTTTCTCCTTTCACCCAGCACAATTCACGGTGTGTATACTCAATGTAACTATATCCTGAATACATCACCTGTTTCATGTTTCCTTTCATCTACCAGTCATTCACTATTGTGCATTCCCAATTGCCTACTTGTAAAAAGGTTACTTTCATTTTCAATGATTTGTAAATTATGTGCAAATGCTATTTTCAGCTCTCTGATGTATTAGAAAGTGAAAAAGCAGTTGTAAAATCTATCAATAAACTCTCCATCCTCCAAGAGGCCTGTAAATGAATGTGAACATAAACATGTTTATTCAAAACCTGGTCTTGCTAATTAATCTAAACTGTGTTTATATCTATTTAAAGTAGCATGTTACCTAAAACGAGATCCAGAAAAATAACAATCTTTTGTCCTCCAGTAAAGGCTATGGTGACATCAAAATGAATTGAAAACTTAAGATAACATTTTGTCATGCCAATATTATATTACTTCATTATATTATATTAACTCTCATTTGCTTTATTTGAACTTATACACCAGAAATGTCATCATAATCCATCCATTATCAGAACCGCTCATCCTATGCAAGGTCACGGTGGGGTGCACCCTGGACAGATCGCCAATCCATCGCAGGGCTAACACATAGACATACAACCACTCACACACACATTCACACCTATGGACAATTTAGAGTCACCAATTAACCAGCATGTTTTTGGACTGTGGTAGGAAACCCACGCTAACACGGGGAGAACATGCAAACTCCACACAGAAAGGCCCTCAGGTGGGAATCGAACCCAGGACCTTCTTACTGTGAGGAACAGTGCTAACCACTGCGCCACTGTGCCACCCTAGTAGAAGAAATAATCATATTCATTTCTTGTAATTGTATATTGAACGACTCCAGAGGACTTGTTAGAATTCACCCAAAAAGATAGCTTATTGCTTGGGATCCATAAATGTCAGAGACTCTAAACCTGTGCAGGCGGACTCGGCATGCCTCAAACATTTACCATTCAACATTTGGTGGATGTAAGATAACATTGGTTCTGATCCACTACAGTCTTTACTATGGTACGGTTAGGTAATGGTTGATAAGCCATCTCGACCCATCTATCGGAGAGAAAACTAGTTCTGATGGTGGAATGTGCTTGAGTGTGGTAACTATACACTTTGGGATCCCAGGTGAGAAACAAATCTGAAGGCCAGTTCCCTAGGATTTAACCGTTTGCCTACTACCTTGAGGCAAAGTCAAATGCCTCAAATGAAGCCATTCCGAAATTAGGGAAGAAGTTCATGACTTATTAGGAGGCTTCCCTTAGGTTTAGAGGAAGGGGCTTGGACACGGTTAAAGACCTTATTAAGACAATGATTTTTGCCATCATTCTAAAGATCCAATTTGGACTGAGTAGTTGGGATGGGCTAAATTGTTGCAAAATTCCCTTGGGTTCAGGGTTATTGTTTTGTTATGACTTCATATTTTTGTACTTCATAGCAGTTTACGCAAATGTATAGCAATACTACCCATTTATCTAATGTTTATTACCTTTATTTTCTATTAACAAATGTTTAACTCAAGTAAGTCATGAACGTGGTATATAATAGCTGTATGCCTTTAGAAATATTGCGTAGCTGTGAGTTATTACATTATTTTTATGAAACACAGTTCTTCAAAATCCAGATTTATTGTGTATTAACATTAGGCAATTATATTTCAACATTACTTAATTGGAAAGCAACATCTAATCATTCATATTTTAGTTTGATCGAAGACTTTCATACATTTTGTTTTCTTAATGATCAAATTTGTTAGAAATTATTTACTAAAAACATGAAAAAAAAACAGTGAAGGACAATACAGATTACGAGAAAACAAAGACATTTTAATTTTGTGCACAATCCTCGCCTTTCTCTATATATTACTTTTTATTCACTATCCTCACTCTCCTCTTTCTTCTTTTCCACTCCTTTGCCCACATAATTTTTATCCCCCTCTTCCCATTCTGCAGTTATGTCAGGTCCACTGGCTTCTCCTTCACAGACTCCCGCCTCAGGTCCACCCTTGTTTCAGGTCAAACGGCTTCGTCAATATCGTCAATGGATTGCTGCTCCACCTCTCTTTAGAAAAAGAAACAAAACAATCAGCTGGTTTTTCATCCATCATTGTTGAAAATATTCTTCAAATATTTCAATTTATAGAAACCTTCATCCGTATCAAACGTTACCTTGGAATCATGCTGTGAGGGTTGTGACGGCATCTGTCCAGTAGAAGGCGCTGCAGGGCTGTGGTGGGGAGACCTGCAGCTGACTAATTACGGATTGACAACAGGTGTGGGGAATCTGTTAATTGGTCAGCTGTGGGTTATTTATGGGTGTTTGTGTCAGCAGGGAGGTTGGCTGGGAAAGAGCAGGAG
>JAVQJS010066031.1:0-10209 GCA_036024795.1 Galaxias rostratus | reverse complement strand
CTTTGTTGGTTTTTGCTTATTTCTTATTTTTTGTGTTACTGTAATTTATATCTCAGGGCACCAGTTATCCAAAAGGACCATTTGGGGAAATAATATTTTAGTTTTTATTTAAAACATGTGGGAAAAAGCAACTGGTTTTCTTGTTTCATTAACTTTTTAGTTAGACTTATGTTTTTTCATTGGATCCAATTTAAAGGCATGCATTTTTCAAAAAAGGCTTTGAGCAAATGGATAGAGTTGCGGTATCTTGTTCTACATACTAATGCAATAAAATATGGTTCCACATTTCAAGGAGCGCAATTCCACAGAGCTCGACCTGCCATTTAAACAGAAATTTTACTTCCCCATGTAACTTGCTGATCCTTTAGTCTGCCATGTCTATTTCTTGACACATTGTCTGAGAACATTTCCAAACACAGCAAGACCATTCTCGATTCTCCTTTCTGTTGCTGAATAAGCATTGAACAATACTAATCATTTTAGATATGTGTGTTGTATTAGATATTTATGTTTCAGTTTTAAAAAGTTGCTCCATTAAAGCAGCCTAACTAAGGATGATATATAATTTCCAAGCAAGGGATCATTGTCATGATCCCTTTAAAAAGGGTTCTGACTCAACTGTTGCTTACTTTCCAAAACATTACGACTTTCAGCCGCCCACAGCCCTACCCATGTCTTTTTCAGTTTAGCACCCTTTGTATGAGTGTGTCAGGGTGAGATGAGGTATCCAACAGAGCTTCCTGTCCCAACGATTGCCCAAGGAAGGAAAGACCAATAATAAACCCGTCACATTACTTCTCAAACAATTACTTTGGCTGCTCATCCGGTTGAACCACTGCGTTGGATGGGATTGAACACTTGGAGATAAGCCTTTGACCTGACATATGCATAGGAGGGAGTAATTTTAGAAGGCAGAACAGGAAAGGGGTGAGCAGCCGTAGAAAATATACAGGAGCCCCTGCTCTGTAAGAACTGCAACACCACTTCATGTTCAAATACTCCTTTAGGAAATCTTTGACCTCACTGCTGTTGTCCACAGCAAATACGAGGATTACTTGGTATATTTTTTAAAGTGAACACTTTTTATTATCGACAATGTGGTTCAGCTTCCAGATGTCCAATGGAATATATCAAATAGCATGAATAAATGGTGCTAAATCTAAATTTGGAAGAGGTAGCTCAACATAGCAATATTGTTATTTTTGCCTTTTGAGAAACTAAGAATTTCTGTAAATCAATACATGTCTAGATTAATCTGATTGAAGCTCTTTTTTTCGTTCAAGATTAGGTCATTCATTATATCTTTGTATATTTTCGGCAGCCAATTTATCAAATTTTACTTTTCCTTATAATGAATTTAGCAGGAAAAGTTTTAGTCTATTTCCTGGCCATCCTGTTCATGCATTCTAATTGACTATAGCATGTACTCAGTGTTAGATTATCCATTAGAATTACTGTTATTATTTGTGATAGCAAAAAAGCAACCCAAAAACTCCTTTTTTCTGTGAACCTCGTCTTCAACCATTCGAGGTCAGCAGGAACCCTTATTTCCATCTCTCCAATGTGTTTGTCATCAGAGACACAGTCTTGTCACAGGGCCACAGACTATATGTGTCCTAGTGTGGTGGGAATCATGTGGCCGTGTGCTTCTCAAGTTTCAAAACAGAGAGTCCTACAGTAGAAACTATGTAATCCAAATGTCACAGGGAATTCAAGGGACAGCAAGCAACTCAGTAAAAAAAAGATTGATCAAATAGCCTCAAGTCATTTGTCACCTTTTTGGCTTTGGTAATGAATATGAGCAGAGCAATAAACAAATCACCCTGGACCTGATATCATCTCATTGGATGTATATCAGTCATAATGTAAAAGTATCTTAAATGCAGCAAACATTAAATTCTCTCATGAGCTTGTTTTCAATACAAGGCCAAAGGTTTTGCACCAGCTCAATATTACTGCATGTACAAAGTTAAAAATCAGGATTCCCCTCTACCTTTCACTAATGATAGAGAAATCTGATGTATTCTAATCAAATACGATTTGGAAAATTATTTAGCATGCAAACAAAAATAATGTATCTTTATTGTAGTGTTGAAATGCATACTTCACTACAGATAGATTGACTACAACCAGCTTTTTGAATAGCTTCCTAGATTATTCTCCCTTTCTACAATGCTTACTAGTAATTAATTTGTGACATGAATTTCTTGAAGTTTTTGAAGAGTGGTTGCATATGTTTAACAACTAGTTATCAATGCCACCATGACCTATTTTATATTCAAAGCAATCTGTCAGCCTTGTCCTCTTCGAGGTCCATGTCTGCCCTCTATATGCCATCTGAGGAATGTATTTGATTCATCAACAGCATGGCTCTTTTTTAACACAGTAATCCTACTGTAAAAAAAATCTCAAAAACGTTTTTATTTTCATACATGGGTAAATCTTTTAGCATATTACTATGTTAATTCAGTAAGTGGATCCAACATATTTCTGCATTAAACACATTTTTCCACAGAACAAAATTTAAGTGGAACTTTAAGACAGCAGGGGCAACATCACAGCTTCTCTTAACCCTCAGATTCCCTAATGTTTTTAAATGTAACTGTACTTTTACTGAAGTGGCACAAATCTGGGCAAAGTGGGCGTTACCCACTTGTATGCAAATCTGCAATGCAACACTAGAGGGTATAGTGGTGTTATGTTTATGGTGCAAATCCACAAAATTATAAATGTTTGCACCACCCTACTAAATTATAATCTTAATCCCATGTTGTAGTTGCCATAGGTCTCATGCAAGATGATGAGTGATTGCAGCAAAAAGTCAGCGTTCGATTGGCAGAACCCAGATGGCTCCTATGTGCACCCTAATGTTTACCCCCTAATTAATGTACTATTCAGTGCAAAATAAAAGGTGTAGGCCTACAGATTTGTATTCGCTTACAGACATGTAAGTGGAAGCAGAAAACTAGGTTTAGAACACGTCTTCTTCAGCCTAGTTTTGTGTTTTTTACCAGGATATTTAATGACCATACTCAAAGGTGGAAAGCACCGTCATGCAAAATTAGCCTAAAGTCAACTATTAAATGGAGCTAGTCCAGGTGGAGTCACACCCTTCAACTATCAACATACATAAACTAGTCTATCAGGGTATTTTTAAACCAGCTTCATTCCCACTGCAGAGTACTTTTGACTGCTCCACCTTTTAGTCGATATAACCTGAACACTGAGCACATTCTGCATGTCCCAGCTGGAAACCAAAAGAACTTCAGATGGTCCCAACATTATGCACCTTCCATCTTTCAATACAGTTTATGAGCAAGAGGTGATTGCCCAATGGTCTCTCTGCACTTTTACTGTTAAGGCAACTAGGACTTTGACGCAATTATGGCAACAAATTGATCACTTTTCAAACTCTGGAAAATTCTAGTCCACACCAATGGCAAAATTCACGCCATTGCAGCTGATAGAACTTGTTAGTTGGGAAGGCTCTAACAACGTCATCACCACATTCTCCTGCAGGTCTGCTTTAACTTTCATTACATGACATTACATTCTTTTAGTGAATGCTTTTATTTAAAGCAACATCCAGAAATTTGTTTGCCGATTAATGCCACAGAACGAACAATGAATGGACCGACAACTGTCAAATACAACACTCAATCTAAGTAATACCACGGCAGCCAATTTGCGTCTGACTTGCTCACCCAACATACTATGTCTTGCTCACAGACATAAGACACAAAGACTGGCTCCAGGTGACTTGATTATGTCTGTTCAGGGCACTGGTAGGAGGATGTGGCCTGTTTTTGGATGATCCAGCATAGAGAAGTAGTAGGGATGTCGGGGCAAACAGATATTTCTCTGCCTAATCTGGAAGACCATCTGAGGATGGAGCTTCCATTCTTCCTTTGGTGGACCAGCTCTAGGAACCATGTCTGCTTTTTAAAATGTTTTAAAATGGTTATGGGCTGGACTCCGTAAAAAAAAGTGGGTCGACGTAAACCGTAATCTGGCAATTTCGTGTATGCCAAGAGACTGTTATCCATCTTGGTGGTTGACGGCGGCCACCAATGTAGTGTCGTCCACATTTTACCAGGATATGATTTTTTGGTTTTATCTGGGCACAATGCAAACCTCACTGCATCCAGCAGATTAGTGGTTGAGGTTTGACAAGATCCATCTTGCTTTTATTGAGGAACATTGAGTTTTTAAAACACAGTGCAGTGTCCTTCCAATGGAGGTCACCTCTTGAGAGGGAATAAGCATGCTTTTTTCCTCAAGGAAAGGAAAGCTGAGGTGAAGAATGTGGCTCAACGGGGATTGTGTGTCTCTGCTGTCCTGTTTCAGGGAAGATGTACAAACTAGACAATTGGCAGGGAAAGATCATATGGTAGAACCATGCACCTATCAACTTCTCCTTCAAAATTAAAGTTGAGATATTTGCTGTGTAACGAGTTAACTGGAAAATGGAGATGCATGTTCTGAAATCCAGTGTATTGATTCATTGATCTCTGTAGATTGTCAACAAAATTGACAGTGAGGAGTGTTTTTGAAAGGAATCTTTTTTGGAAGAGCTTTCACCTACGTAATTATAAAAACACTTGGAACCTTAGCTGCTCAAACTGCTTTAAAACTTATTTGAAAAGAAAAGAAGCAAGTTCCGGTATAAATGCATGTTTTCTCACGCTTTCTGACACAGTTGTTGAGTGGCTTAATTATGAAAAAAATTCTTATTGCTAACTTTGTAAAAATGCGTGCAAAATTATTTAACCTAAACATAAATCCATACCAGTTACCATGTAGGCAACACAAACTGGCTAAACACTAACAAGAGACTATGGTATTAAACTTTGTATGTACACATGGGCATATTTATTATACGTTTCGTAAATGGAAGTGCAAAATCCGTCCATTCTACCAGGCATCATGCCTACTCCTGTATCCACTCATGCATGTCATGTCAAGGAAGAGAGGCCGGTGCCAGTCTAGCACCAAGTGTGTAGTCATTCAATAGGCTTTTGTGGATGCTGCCATCCTCCCCTATTTACCAATTCACGGCTTGCCATTGAGGATGGTCACATGGAACGCCCACCCAGTGCCCAACTCACAATGTGCGCCAGTCATAGGAACCTCATCGGTATGCTGGGATAGTGGTGCTTATCAGGGACTGGTCTCCTGCGTTGTCTCCATTGGATTAAAAAATAGCTGATTTGTCTACCCTATTCTATAGAGTTAGTGGCGGTAGCACGGCTTCGTGAATCCCCTTTTACTATTCTGGCTGGGGTGGTTGAAGTCTAGGCAGGTTCTATTGCTGCATCTTATAACGAATCCGTTTTTTTGACATACATTTGATGAAATGTTATATTAGCTTCCCTATTCAAGCCGGCATATGCCATGGTTTTGTTGTGAATCTCATTACGTTTAGTGTCGGGTCAGGTGTTCGATTTTTGTGTGGAAAGCTTGGTGATAGGATAATTAAAATAATACCTAGGACTGCAAAAATAGGCCACTATGTTTGCATAGCCTACATGCATTCAGTCAATTGCCCCTTATCATTCTTATGAAAACATTTATTATTTTCCAGTGCCAAATTTCCAAATGTCACCCCCCCCCCCCTCTTTCTCTCTCCCTTCCGTCGCCCCACCGCCTACCATCCATCCCAAAGTGTGCACGTTCGCTGAGTTCCTGGAGATTGTAACCGGTTTTTACTTTGCGTCAAATTAAAATGTCAGTCTGCGCACGATCAAGGTGCAAGCCTTGTTCACTTCGTCAAGCTACAGTAGTTTACATTGACAACCAATTGACAATGTTATAAAACATAGACAGCTGCCTCTTTGGAAGACTTCTCTCAGTCTCAAGCGATATGTGTGCGCGCGCTGTTTTATTTACGCTACTGAACGTACCAGTATCACCACCAACAGCTCTAAGCGCAAACGTTGTTGTCGACTCGGGCAATTTGTCTGTAACGTTATCTCTCTATCCCATTATAAGGCGTGGTTTGGCTTCTAGTTGTCATCCAACATCGCAGCAAACGCTACCGAATTGATGTTCTATATTATTGGCTTCGTTTTCATCCATTAGATTACTCAAGTAGAGCTCGAGAAGAAAATTATTGGAGCTGGAAGAAGGGATTCATTGGTGAGTTTTTACTAGCGTTAGTAACCTAGCGTAAACATTATAGCTTGTTCACAAACTAGCAAGCTAATGGAAAAAACATACATTTTGTCAGCATCCAAGGTTAACTTTGTGTAGCGATACATAGCAAGCTATGATGTCAGTCATGGAGATATTAACTCAAATAACCCAACATTTACATAATAACGCGCCTTGGCTTGCGTGAAGTGCCAATTCAATTGACTATTCTACATATTGAGCTAAAAACGAGTTAGCTAGCTATCTCCCGGACTGAGGAGGGAGGGGGTACCTAATGTCGAATATTTTCAGTTTCACTTTTAATGTTAGCAAATGTTAACAAGAAACACCTTTTCTTGTGAACATAATCCACTTAGATATATCGTGTGCTAGTAACCCATTGACGGTCACAATCAATCCCTTTTCTTTCTTGTGTTGCGCCAAGTAGTGCCAGTATTGTTTCAAATCAGCTGTAAATGACCTGTTTATTGCGGGACCACTTCTTTTAGTAATTTGACTTCTCACGGGCTTAGCAAACCACCGAATACCGATTTGCATGTAATATGTCATATATGCTAATAGAGTTTTTTGTAGATCCCTCATTTTATATTGAATATTTGCCAGTGTAGGGTTTAGCAGTTTGTTTGTTACAGTTCACACCCTCCCGTCAACCTAATTCTGATTGGTCACCCGTTGCACGTATACATGCTTGTTAGTTACTTCGAAAAGGTATGGCACATTTCTAACTAAACATTGATTCTAGCCGGCTGCTCTCAGCCAATAATCTACAATAACATTAAAATCATGATCACCGATAGGAAACTTCCTACTTCTACTACTTTTCGGTTCAGCATCTGCAGCATCTTTGGTGCTACTGCAATGTTTTTTGTATCATTATGCTCTTGCTTTGCTCCAACTGATCGAGTTTATACTCTTAATGTTCTACCTTACCCTGTTCAAAGTTTCACTTCGTTGCTAGACTCCTTAATCAATGAGGTATAGAAACAATGGTCCTAGAGACAGTTGATGCAAGGATTACTGAGCCCTCTGCAAGGGAAATACTAAAAAGTCAATCTTACCCACCCACGTAAATAAAGAGACAGGTTCTGCATTTTCATTTTATTATTATTATTATTTATTTTATATATATATACAAGGTTAACCGACTGAGACCAGGTCCATTTTCCAGTAGTGCCCTGTTTAAAGGTAGAAGATAGAAGTTACAGCAAAACATTTTTCATAAAAATATAATGCACATTAAAAATTTTTTTTTTCCATATTTATGTCTCAACCATAACCATAACAGTCTTCTAGAGCAAAATAAATGCTCAAGAAAGTTTGAATGCATATATTATAAAATGTTGTGCTCATAAAATGTTCAATACAAGTCATAGGATAACAATATCAATATAATATACAACTATTGGATAATTGCTAGTGATGTGGAAACTGCAGGTGTATACCGACTGTCATGGATACCAAATGCTGCCATGAAGAGCATTTAGACAATACATTTTAAAATGTATTATAGCTAAATAGAGTAAATTCCAAATAATTCTTACAGTTAGAACAGCCGATCATTAATATTATGACAACATTTAATTGGTACCAAACAACTCTATAATAGTGGAATAGTGTCATATAGGTTTTACCAGTGTTTGAAAATACAATGACAAGATGGGAATAATGGAGTTTGCGCACACATGTTCATGTGCCTCTAGCTATACTGCTGCACTTTTTCACAATATTGTGATGGCACTTTAAATATCAGTATGGCTACATATATTATCAATGTATCTGGGAGGGCTTAACTATGTGAAATGTCAAAAACGGTGGGCAGCAATTACTGAGTATCAAACCGGAATAATGCGGAGCATCAAATTTAGGAATAGGACCTGTGGTTAAGAAGATCACAAACAAAATAAATTTTTCTTTCATTTAGAAGATAAAAGAACTTTGACAAATACATCCTTGTTATTCTGTACTAAGAAATAAAAATGTAGGCATAGATCATTTCCATGTTTAACGTTTTATCATTGCCTAATATTGTATAGTAACGACTGTTTCACATGGTGACCCATCTCTGGCGTTAATAAGCAGATTAATATTATTGGTCAGAGTTAATATGCAATGTTAATGTACAATTTGAAATAAATTAAGTGGAAATGAATTGATGTTGAGTTGATAGGTCTCTGCTTTGGTCATAGGTTTCTTTATGGTCCCATTGGTTTGGTTGCTATTATAAAATGATGTGAAAACATATGGGGCAAACAAAATATTTTAGTTTTTTAAAAATATTGTAGTCTATAATTAAACTAGATCAAGCATCAACCTGCTGGTTTATAGATTTTGTTAGTGTCTTACTCGGAAACGTTGAATTACAGTTATTGGCTCATTTAACTTTGTCTGGTTTCAGAGAGCCATGAAAGTTTTTGCTGCATGGAGACGGGTGCTTGTTACGCATAGTGTCAGCTACTTTCTCGCAACTTTATATGTATTAAATAGACTATTAGAAATGATTCATAATACTAAATTACCAAACTTTGCTACTTCGAGGGCCTAATGTAAGTTGTCGTACTTGTCAGTTTTAACTTGACAGAAAAAAACATTGTCAAACATTGGCTAGTTGGCGAGCCTTAGGTAGCTACGCTTTCTTAGAAACCCCTGCTTTTTGAAGTTACGTAGAGTTGTTTACGTGTTGCTTTGCAGAAGTATAAACCAGGCTTTAATGAGTCTTCCCTGGTGCGGGCATGCAGTAATACGGTAACCGCCTTAGCCATAAGATAGATAATTAAAGATTTTAGGGAACTGCCTCTGATTTAACTTTTTTGTCTTGGTCTGTACTAATTTCCGTAAATAATTACATTGATGCTTGATGACAAAGTATTGGGTTTGGGAAATAATCACTAGGAAAGTCTTCATACACAAAACACAATGGCAATGGGAGGACTGGCACACTTTTGTTGTGGCAGTGTATGATAATGAACACATTTGGTATTATTCATTATTGCACCCAGGGGCAATGCAATGCCCCTTTCTTCATTTGTGTTGGTATCAATAGATGTCATATTGTATACCCCTATAGAATGACGGTACACTAGCTGGAAGTCACCACAGAAATAGTTGACACACTACCAAGCGTGTGACGTCAGAGAAGTCATGTCACACAATACGTCTGCGCCCATGGTGAAAAGTCTCAATCTCATAAAATGTTTTGTCGTACTGTATTTTGAGTCAATCATAAATATAATATTAAGTTTAACCGACTGGTATTTTTGGTTGCCACGGCTCGTTGTGAACATCCGTATTCCATGGTAGGAATTAAAGATTCAGTATGTAATTTAGAATTTTGACTTGAATTGTGTTGCTACTACCCCAAAATCCATCCGTCGCTTGACATCTTTTCATAGGGCATAGACGGAGGTCCCATTGAGGAGTGAGCCAAATATCACCTCAAAGCTTGTGTTACATTTGATGCTTTTAAGGACTTATGTTTTAGAGCAATACATTTCTCCACTTTCTGACTAATTTCTTTTGGTTTACGACAGTTAAACAATATAGAGAGACCTAATCCCTGTGCGTTTGTTCATTGTTTTGTTTTTTTATTTTGTAATGACAAAAACATGTCTGGAAAAATAACTGGATTATTTCAGTAGCATTTGAAAGGATGCGTCTGTGCCTGTTGCAAGCATTACTACTACTTCAATATTGCTTGCGACTTTGTTTTAGTTTTGGTTAGAATTCTGTTGTGTTGATTGAAGTCTATAAAACAAGACGTATGTTTTCTGTTCTATATATGGGTATGTAAGTCAGTTTGGCTATGATTACATACACTTTCAATTTAAACTTAAGCTGTGGATTGTATGTGCCAAGATAGTTGTACACTAATGTTGCAGGATCATTTTAAGTATCAAGGTAATTAATTTGTTAAGGCCATATTAATGTACTTAGCAGATTTGAAAAAAGTTTTATTTTAAATGGGTCTGCTGAAAGGAGATTTAATTATATGTCAAATAAGTTACTATATTTCAAGGGACTTAAATTATCTTATAGCCAACCAGATTTATTTTTGTAATT
>JAVQJS010065990.1:0-28927 GCA_036024795.1 Galaxias rostratus | reverse complement strand
TTTCTAAAATGGTGCTCTAGTGCCACCAAGTGGACAAGATGGTACTCCCTTCCTGGTTCGGAGCCAGCTCTCTTTGAAAAAGGTCTTTTCATCTGCGTTGCTCATTTGTGGACTGCCATCATAAGTGCATAATGCATCAACTTCTCTAGCTTCCCCCCTCAACATTTCAAATGCAGATGTTTCAACAAAAGTCCATCTCCCAGCCACGTTATGTATTTCCCAGAGCCACTACATGACTTCTTAAACATGTGTTCTTTGACAAGCTTTTTGGAGTTATCTTTTCTAAGCCTGAAGCCCTAAATCTCTTACCCTGTCTTCTCTCTCTCTCTCTCTCTCTCTCTCTCTCTCTCTCTCTCTTTGAAAGCTCTAGGTCCCGCTCACGCTCTCGGTCCAGATCCCATTCTCCACCCAATAAACGAGAGAGGAATTATCCGAGGGAGTATCAGAACAACCGGGGATTCCGGGGCTACAACCGCGGCTTCCGGAGGCCCTACAACTTCAGGGGCCGAGGGCGAGGCTACTACCCCCGGGGGCGCTACCAGCGCGGCGGGGGCGGAGGCGGCTACCACAACAACTTCCGTCCCAACAACTGGCAGAATTACAGACAGCACCCACTGCAACAGCAGCACCCGCAGCAGTACCAGCAGCAGTACCACCAGCAGTCGCAAAAGCACCAGCGAGGGCGTTCCCGAACACCCAAGAAACGCTCCGGGAGCCCTCGCTCCCACAGCCACTCCCACCACTCGGACCGGTCGTCCTCTCCTCGGTCCCGCCGCTCACGCCACTCCTCGTCCTCGTCCCACTCCTCGTCCCCGAAGCACAGGTCGGCCAACGGCCAATCCAACCAGAACTCTAAGCATGTGACGGAGGAATGTGTGGCCTCCAAGGAAGCGCAGAAGGGAGGGGCAGAGGACGGTGGGTGCACAGAGCTCACAGCGGGGACTGGGGGGATGGATGAGGGCCAAAAGGACACCTGGCAGGGCCTGGAAGACTACAGCGCCAGCCCCAAGGAAGCCAGTCCCCTCGTACGTTCAGCTGTCATCGTGGGTCAGGTCACCCCAACCACCAACCAGTCCAGTCCTTCCCCTCAAAGCAACAGTGCGACTGTGAATGAGGGCTCCTCGTTGCAGATGGTGGGAGGCCCCACATCCACCAAAAGCCCCTCACAGAAAAGCCCCACGCCTGTGTTCACAGGCTTTGGTATCTTTAGTAAAGAGGATGACCTAAATGGAGATACAAACTCACTCTCCACTGCCTTTAAAAAGTAAGCCTTTTCTTTCACAGACTTTGAGACCTCTAATTGCTTTCAGAAGTCAAGTTTTCCACCAATGTTTTCATTCACTGCTAATTTCCTGGTCTTGTTTTGCTTTGGCTCTCTCTCCCCTCTGAATAATTTCATGGTTGCCATGTCAAGCTAAAATAAGTATTTTTAGAAGCTTATTGTTCTAGATATGACATTATGTACAACTATGTATCTATGCAGCTATATGACTGCACTGCCATTACACCTCCCTACTATTTCCCCAGATTTCTAAAGTAAATTTGTGACACATATTAGCATGTGTTAATTTGATCAAGTTGTGAGCAAGTTTCATATGTTTTCCATACGTTTGTACTTTGGATATTTGACTGATGTCATCTTCTTTGTTCAGGTTTTTAGAGGAGCAGAATAATAAGAAACAGCGGTCGGCAAGGGAGAATGGCAGAGACATGGCAACAAGCCTTGTGGTCGTGGAGTCTCAGGCACAGAATGGCTCCTCCAGTGCCGCGCTGGATGTGCCCTCTGCCTATGGGACATCCAAAGGAACAGATCACTATGACAAAGTGGAGAGAATTAAGTACAAAGCCGACTTCGAGGGCAACGTGTCATTGAAAAGCTTTTTGAAAGCCTCCCCTTTTCTTTCGGGAGATGGGGAGGAAGAGGAGGAGCAGGAGGAGGAGGAGGAGGAGGAAGAGGAGGTCATCCTCAAGTCCCATTTAAAGTCCCTCCGCAAAGAGAGGGACAGTGGGGACGAGGCTTCCAAGCCAAAGAGCAAGGTCATTCCCTCAGCCCGTGAGCTGTTTGAGGCGCACTTTGGCCGGTGGCGTGACTTGGCCTACTTACAGGTAGACAAAGATGACGACCTCGACGCTGTGGCCGAGGAGATTTATCACAGTCGGAAACAGGAGAAAGCCGCCGCCATCACCGCGGCGCTGGCCAGGAGGGAAATCGCAGAGATGTTGAGGGACCTGTCCTCAGAGAAACACAACACAGGCAGTAGGAAGGGAAAGCCTGCATCCAAGCAATGTCCCTCAGTAACCTTAAGAAGAAACTCTGAGAGGGAGATGTTAATGGTGACTGGGGAGAACGTGTCTCCTAAGGCATTTGGGAAACGGGAAGCAGAGTTCAGTGGCAGACTGGATTCTCTCGGAGATGATTTGACCAGGTATTTCAAACAACAGTTCGATACAATCCCATAAGTTTGGCTTGGAAAGGGTCTGATATTTAAATGCCAACAACTTTTCTTTTTAGTTTTTCTTAGTTTTTGGACAAAAGAGGCATTGATTTGTCTTTCCATAAGATGATCCCTTTCAAATTATTACTCAATTTTGAAGTTAAATGTTTCAATTGGTATTAGCATTAGAAGTTAGATTTTGATATTTGAAACGATGTTAAACATTTCTGCTTCTTGTAGGTCTATCTCTGTCTGCCCATGTTTTAATGAGTCATTCTTTTTTCCTCACATTCTCCAGCTCCTTTGACATTTTGGCAGGGGAACGACGCTTATCTCGGGATCTCGTGCATCCCTTTAAAAAGGAGCAGGAGTTTCGCTCCATCTTCCAACATGTTCAGTGTCCATCAGAGCTGTTTGCACAGCACATTGTCACCATCGTCCATCATATTAAAGGTGGGCTTTCCCAGTGGACAAAGTCCCAGAATGCATATTAGTCCATTTATAATCATTTCCAGTTTAAGCCACTGTATTTATTACTAGCAGTCCACTTAAAAAAAGGCTTTGTCAGAATAACCTTCGGGTGGTTTTGAAACTAATTGTGCTTCTTGGAGAAAAAAATATATTGTAATTGGAATATGGCAATTTGATGTATTTGTTTTAAAAAAGAAAACTGAATCTAACAAAAAATATATACGGTCAACAGTTTCTATATTAAGGATTGGTAAGTAGCCTGGCAGTAGGCAAATATGTTGGGCATGACCGTACAATAAAGTCCTGTGTTACTCAACACAGTGTTTATCTTTGCCCACAGCACAACACTTCCCTTCTTCCGGAATGACTCTAAACGAGCGCTTCGCTATGTACCAAAGACAATCTTCTGAAAAGGAAGTGCCAAAACCAAGAAAGAGTCCAGAGATACACAGGTACAGTCACCTGGTGGCCGCCTCATGCCCAGCGTGCCCTGACCTCGCCTTTTCTTTTGTCCAAGCCACTGGCATTGTCCCTCCCTTTTGACAAACGCCAGGCGATAATCGCCCCTTGGTTTCCCTACGTGTGGTAGTCGCTGAGACACAGCGGGTCGGTTTGACTTGCTGTCCGTGTTGAACGTCCTTCTCTCTGTGTGTTTCCATCCTGTAGGAGAATTGATGTGTCTCCGAGTGCTTTTATGAAACACTCTCACCTTTTAGAGGGGATGAAAAGCTCCGGGGATGGCAGTTACAAGGTGACTGAACACTTTTCAATATGACGTATATTGGAAAACACTGACAAACCACAGCAAGCGAGGGGGCCAGCCAGCTGCCTTTTAGACTGCATTATCGCTCTCTAAGCCTGTGCTTTTCCTTGAAGGGAGTTGCATAAAGTCTAAGAAAAGCAAAACGAGGCACATTCAGTTTCTTGTGTATTGTATACCCCTTCCACGTGTGCTGATTTGGTTGTACTGTGGGTAAATGCCTGCCCGAGGCGATTGAGCGAGGGCTCAGAAATGGAATCGGCAAATTGCTCCCGTGTGCAAGCCATTCAAAGGACTAAGAATAATGTCATAGTAAGTATTCTTCTTCGACAAATAAGGAAAGCAATTAGTCAAAAGCAAACCCATTTGAACTTCTCTTACTGTTTAGTTGTCTGCCTAAAAACCTTACTCGTTTCCAAAGAACATTACTGAGACTTTCTTCCCCAGAAGGAGTAGCTCCTCGTTCCCTTAATCCCCTTGCATGGAACCAGTTGATTAACCTAGTGAATGAGGAGAACGTTACCAACCAAAATGATGGGTACCCCAATAACAGTGAATGCATTTGAATGTGATTGTAGAGGCAGCTGGCCTGACCTTAGGGACAGTGTTTTATCACAGCGGTAGACTCTGTGATAATCTTTTTTCAGACAGGCTTACACTATTTGAACCTCCTCTTTAACGGGCAATTTATACATGGTACTGTCAGATTTAATTGTTTTCCGTGGCCCCTGTTAAGCCATCAAAACGTCAACATCAACATGGAGTCACACTGCCCTTCTGTTGACAGCACCCGTTTGCTAACCCAGGGTCTGTCCACCTTTTCCATTTTTTGCACCTACCTTGACAGGGGGAAGGCATTAAAGTGAGGAGCAACTGTATGGACCTTCGCCTGGATATTGAGCGTCGTAAACAACACTCTACCCGCGGGAGTGACTGTGTACAGGACGGGGGCAGAGACTCGGAGGACTCCCCCGAGTCAAGTAGGGAGCGAGCCGCCAAGAAGTCTGGCAAGCATCACAAGAAGTCCAGGTAGGTGCCACCGTCTCACAATGCCGCCTCGGCGCCTTTACGGGACGGCCGAGCTCTCAAAGCGTGAAACCGTGCCCCTTCTGAGCGTTTCCCCTGTCTCCGTCGCACCCTGAAGGAAAAGTAGGAAGAAGCGCTCTCGCTCCACCTCCTCCTCTTCGTCGTCGTCCTCGCGCAAGGCCGTCGGCTTCCCCTGTGAAGAGGCCGAGGCTGAGGAGGACCTTTTGAACAAAGTGCGACTGGGTCTCCGTGAGCACAGCCAGCCCGTTGACCGAGGAAGGCCAGGTGGAGGATTCGTAAGTTCACTCCCCTCTCTTGCTCTTTAACCTCATACACTTATATAACCTTTCAAAGTGTCGCCTTTCACCTTGCGCGGAGTGAACAAATGAGTGTGGTATTACTTGAATCTGAAAGGGCTTCATTCTCTCACATATTACAGCAGTTACGAATCAGAGGAAGGGGTTGGAACAAAGGAAATATCCAGGTCAGCAGCACTATTTGTAATGGCCCCTCAAACATGCCATTGGCTACAAAGAACGAAGACTGGGACCCAGAGAATACCCCGAAGAGTAGAAAATACTTCCTGGTTGGTACCCATCCTTTTAGCCAGTGCATTGTTCACTCTGTAGTCACACCAAAAGGCTTTGGACACAATAGGAAACTCTGCGTGCCTAACTTTGATTTCTCGCTCCTTTTGTCTTGTTCCCAGCACGATGACAGAGAAGCGGAAAGGGAGAAAAATTGGTCGGACACCCGAGGGCGCGGGCGAGGAAACATCCTGCGAGGCAAGGGACGGTTCATCGTTCGCAGAACCACCATCAACTCCAACATCAACAGGAGCCCAAAGTGGAACCATGACAAGTTCCAGGTCAACGGGACGCAGGCAAACACACTGGAGGAGGCCACAGAGAAGGGCCAGAAAGGAGAGCAGGATGGGGACATTAAGGACTCTATGCAGTGAAGCTGCAAAGCTGCATTCAAGCTGCCTTCAAGTCGTTTCTCCTCATATCCTATGTGTTTGGTTTAGGGATTTTTTGGACTAGCGTGGCTACACCATTGGAAAGGGATCGAATCATTGCTATAAAACGGAAGACGCATTACTACTTTGGACTGTTTTTCATGTAATGTCAATGTAGTTAGGACTTGCCTGTGGCAGGTTGCTACATAGGTAAAGCTGTTACCTGACAGTGATTGACTGTCATTTGATATCGACTCCAATGTCCCTTCATATTGTTCGTTTTCAGGCTTGTAAAAACAATAGGTTGTTTTTGTACTCCAGCGTTGAAAGAATAATGGATGAGGAGATTCTTAACAGGTTCCTTGGAAAACATAATCAAAAGCTTGTTTTCTGCAAAGATGACTGTCTAAACATTTAGGTCCCTATTACAGTAATATTTACAATAATAATTACAGTGGTATTCAAGTAAAGAACGATGGTCTGCCACGTGTCCTCAAAATGTCCACTTTCTACCATGGGACCAAACTTTCAAGGGTCAAATGTCATGTCCTACCGCCGTGCACCCTTCAGAAATATCCTCTTCATACACGGTTAGACAACCCCTCATGGACATGATGATTTGTCGTTTTGTTGATTTATTTGGAAAAGTCTTTCACATATGTTACTTTTATCGAACTGTTAATTGTTTGGATATAGTTTAGATACTAGAGTATCAGTATACTGTAAGTGTGAGAACGTGCCTCAGCATGGAATATTTAACCAACATACATGATTTGTTACATGAAATCAACTTTTTTTTTCTGTTGGCCAGCTTTTATTATGTGCCTTTTTTGTTTTTGTTGTTTTGAGAACTTGAGGAAGGATCACATGCTTGAAATAAAATGGGGGAATACAAACGATCGATAGGTTTTTGGTCAAATTTTCTTAAATCTATATAGTGTGTAAGGACGAATGGGATATGTAGAATATGTATACTTTTGCACTACTTATACTTGCTGTGGGTGGCACTGCTCTTGTACAGTATGGAATGTGTTTCTCATTTATATGTTATAATTAGCATTGTTTGGGGAAATTGCTTTTTTTAAGTAAATACTGTGGTCAATCTTGTTTCTTAGAATTTGTAAATTAAAGAAAAAAAAACAAATGAACAATTGACTTCCTGTCTTAAAAACTGTCATGCAATTTCCTCTGCGTTGTTACACATATTCTCTCTGATCCATAACACACTCAACCTGGACTCCGACCCTCTGTGTTATTATACAGAATGATATCACTGCCGTGTGGTGTAAATGACTGAGGAAGTGTGATGACCACGAGTCAGAGATTGGATGACCAGTTACCACTTAAGGCTCATTCGGAATGTATCTTTTAATTGTTCACAGAACAGCCGGGTACAGTGAACAAGATGGAAATGGTTTCTCCTCACAATGCCCCTGTTCTGTTAGGATTCTGAACTGGACCTTCAGAGTTGCGCAACGTCTTCTTGCAGTGCGAGTTTCACTTGCGTCAACCCCGGTTCAGTCTGCCTTTTAAAGAAGAAGCTCTTCACTTAGCACTACACTTGTCAGCAATTTTCCCTTTAAAGGAACATACCGTGCAAATCTTAAAAACTATTATGAACAAACAAACACAGAACAAGCTCTATTTTCTACTCGACAACACCCAGCATATTTTATTTTTTTGTAACCTTGCACGTACACTCACTATCCATTCCTTGTTGAAACCAGTCCCACCTGTTCTCTCTCTGTTTCTCCTCCTGCTCTTGGCTTCATCACTCCCTCTCTCTGACCCATCCCACTCCTAACTGGTGACTAGTCATGACTGGCCCGGGGGAAGTTGCTCAATGTTAATGTTTGATAAGAAGCAAAGGAGGTCCCTGGCTGCCATATCTGTCTCTTGTTCTGAGGCAATACTAGCCTTCCCTTGGTGTCGTGATTCTATTTTAGTATGACTTGGACGTCTGCTCTCTGAGGAACTAGGCTTGCCTATTTAAAGTACCAAGGCAGCGTCAAACTCTTGCGGAAACCATGGGTGAGTATTAATCTACAGTAGATTTCGGCTGTGTGAGCTCCTTTGGAATGTTGACAAATGTTAAGTAAATGACAGCTGCTGTCTTTCTTAGTCATCTCTGACAATGGCACATAGTAAGATGTGTTTTTATAGTTAATTTATAGAATGGTTTCTTGGGAACTATAGGTTTGCATACAGTAGAAATCTGAACTGCTACAATTATAAGGAAATTCCTCCGTAGATTATGCATAGTTCAGCTGCCTGTGAATCTGAAAGCAGAAGAGGGATACTACAGATTACACAGCAGAACGATTACTCCCCCCCCCCCCATGAAAACATTCATTCATGTTCTCTGAAAATGCCTGTGCTGCAGTGTGCCAGAATGTATTCAAGGTCTGACACTCCTGAACTCCAGACTGTTTTCAAACTGGTTTAACCTGAGCATATTTACACTTCAAACTCAGAGTGCATACCCTAGTGGTGTAACACTGCCAAAGTAACATTTCAGTACACATTGGGGTGGATCATTAACATACTGTAGGGGTCTTGTGTGCTTTAAAAATACTTTTGTGAGCCGTTGGTATCTTTGTCAGGACACAGCGAGTAGCAGCAACAATGCCCTGATGCATTGCCAGCATATCAGTGCCTGTTGAGACAAGCATACATATTCTCTGACATCCCGACCCACTGCTTGCGTCCAAAGAGCATTAAAATATTTAAGTTGCTCGTTTTGTTCTGCCTGTGTCTCCTTATCCATCCAATGTGCTGCAGAGGTGCTGGTGCTGGCCGACTTCACCGGCAGCAAGGGGGACGAGATGACGGTGCGGACCGGAGACGTGGTCAAAAAGGTCACCAAGGCCAACGAGAACGGATGGCTGGAGGGAGAGCTCAGAGGCAAGAGGGGCATCTTCCCCGTTAACTTTGTCAAGGTATACACTCAACGTGTGGGCTGGTCAGAAGGGTGTTCCGGTCCTCTGCGTGCACTGATCACGTGTGTTTCCTTCACATTCCGCACAGGAGGTGCCGGTGTATTTAATCGGAGACAGCAAAAGGGAACCAAGAAGCTTAAGGAAATGTAGGTTGACATCTGTTTCCCTGAACTTCAACATTAAAGAGCGTCGTGTGTCTTGTCAGGCGCTACCAATGTTTAGTCCAGACGCAACGGTGAGAAGGACTAGGGTTTTCAAAACGCACAAAACAACCCAGCAGAACACACAGCGGAGTAATTAAAGGCTCCATCGTAAATATAGGTTGACGACCGTCTGGCCCGTGTGTTAACCTAATTATAATGTACAGAAATAGATCAGACACCTCAGATCCTCTCTGTGTCTGATTGTAAAAAAAACAGCTCAATGCAGCTACTGCTGTTTGTCTCACGTTGTGTTCCGTTGAGAACTTGGGTACTTTCAAACGAAAAGGAACGATTGCTTTGTGCCCACCGTGACGACAGCTTCCCGTCTTACTGTCCTGTCTCTTGTGCAAAACGCTGTCTTGCTACAGCAAGGATGAAGAAACAGTCAAGGAAGTGCGAGGTGGCCTTCGATTACACCCCCATGAATGAGGATGAGCTGGGGCTGGTTGCCGGGGAGACCGTCGAGATCCTCCGGGAGGTAAACACGCGTGTCTTTTTCTTCCCATTTAGGATGCCATGTTTGGGACAGCTGCATTCACAAAATGGAAAATTGCAGAACAATATTTTACAACAAACTGAAAAATCACTTTCAGGCGGTCTTTTCTGAGGAGACTTTTCTGTTTATATCTTGGTAATGGATTCTTATGCATGTTTAAAAGAAAGCAACCTCTCTAACTATTCCCTTAACAATCCACTCTCTGAGAAATACAAGCTCACAGGTTGACAAATATTGTACATTGCATTGTTGTTTTCTGAAGAGTTAGAACATTTTGCAGTGACACTCACAAAGCACGTTCTTAAGGAACATTCCAGGGCTGAGAACAAACTCTACTTGTTCTCAGAGTAGCTGTGGTTGTTCGGGCCACCAAGCAATCAGTGTAGATCTGCTTCTAAATTTGAATCTTCTGTGAAATCAGATGCAAATCTATACTGTGTGTTTATGTTTCATGGTCTGGATATATTGACACAGCTGTAAGATATTTAAATATTTAGAAATCTTTGGGATTGCTATTAATTGAGAGAGCTGAATTGCCACTTTTAGGTGTTCTATGCCTAGATTATGAATACTTTGTTTTGTTTACCATATGTTTCCTCTTATTGCCATCCCCGTCCCCTGTCCCCCCTGTTTCAGATTGAGGATGGATGGTGGATGGGGATGAAGAATGGGAAAGTGGGAGCGTTCCCATCCAATTTTGTCAAAGAAATCTTTGTCTCCCCAAAAGGTAGCAGCTTCCTGATGGCACCGGTCACTTTGTTTTTATTATTTGTGGACTTTATTTTTTTATAAAGAAGGTTTATTCATACGTTGAATAGTTTTATCTGCGCTTATTCAATTTACCGTGTTCAAAACAGCTCTTCTGGAGTTCAAATGACCAACTTAGTATATATGTTTTTCAGATACCAAGATTACTGAAGGAAAGACAAGGCCCAAACTCTCAGAAGCGGTGTTCAATAAGGAGGTGAGATGTCTGAACCAAGATATTTATTAACTCCTTCTATCCTTTTTCAAACAAAGCAATATAGTTTAACTCAACTATTTCTATCTTTTTTTTGGTATTACAAAGCAAAGGACGAGCGTGAGGAACAAAAAGAAAAACTGTAAGTTTGTGGGATTTCTGTTACGTTTGATTAAAGCGATTATATAATTTCGTGATTTCTGTGAGTTTTGCTCCATAACAGTGAAGTCAAATTAGAATGGATGACTGCATGTGAGGCACTGTCTATTACACGAGATAAACAGGAATGAAAGGCAAAACTAAGGAAACCTCTGATCAGCCAGAAAATGTATTTATAGACCAGAAAAACTGCTTAGCCCGTTCAGGCACTCTATTTACAGTCACAATCTCCCACACTAAGACCTAAAGAGGGTGTGGCTCCATAAGTGACACAGACACTCCTGGGTGTGACGTCGAAGTAGTGTGCAGTAAAGCTCAAGGGTTTTGACACTGGCTTATACATAGGTGATATGAACCCAGAAACTTAGGTCTGGTTCCAGTAAACTCACACAAAGAGGGATGGCAGTTCTAAATTGTCAGCCCTGATGCCATTGTAGAAAACATCTATCCACTTCACTAATCACTGTAAAACTGCTGCATAGGATGACCATCAAATGCTGACTAATTTCCCTCTCTTGTCTTTGAAGTAAAGGAATCATGTCAAGTCATGTTTAACTACACAGCCTTCACTGAGGATGAGCTGGACTTGAAGAAGGGTGACATTGTGACACTCATTTCCAAGGTTGGAGTCTGTGCCACTTTCCTGATAACATTTCCTAGATACATGACGTCATGAGAATCCTTCATGATGGTCCAATTAATGTCAGGTTATAAGTTATTTCAATTTTAAGAAGATTTATTGTTGAGTTGTCTGTTACAGCCGGTGGAACTTGAACTTTTACATTTATCTCAGTGCAATGGCATGTCTCACCTGATATCATCCTTCACTTGTTCTCACATGGCCAAACTGGCTATACTGCTCAGTGAGTGAGCCAGCAACTATTTCGGCCATAATCGTCTAGTTGACGCATCCCTTTGAATGACATAATTAAGGAAGCAGTAAAGGAAGATATCTGAAAATATCTTTGATGATTAAACGATAACATCTACTGTTGGCGTGGCCCGGTTTCCCCTGACCCCCTTCCTGACCCCTCCAGCGTAGATTACTGATCCCCTGGCAATGTGTTGTGCTTTGAGGACTCTCGCTAAACATCTGTAATCTCCCTCTGAAGGAAACAGAAGATGAGGGCTGGTGGGAGGGGGAGCTGAGAGGACGCCGCGGTTTCTTCCCCGACAACTTTGTCATGGTGATACCACCAACAGACACCCTGCAAGTGAGTGGGCCAGGGACCATTGTCGGACGAGCGGTCTGAATGTTGGGTTGGGGAAAGTTAAACCAAAGTAAAACTTTGGATTCATCCGAGGAGGATTCCACCGCGGCTCGAACCTCCGGAGTCATGGGGCTGTACGCACGTCTCAGAGTAACTGACATCGGATTCTGTTTTTGTTCACTTAAGAATTGAAAAAGTTGCTTGCAGTTAGTGCGGTCTGATTCTCTTGGGTTTTGTTTGTGATCGAGGTCTTCAAAGAGCACAGACCATGACATCCTTTGTTTCGATCTTACTCAAAAAAAAATATCTGGAAACAATGTGTTGTCTAGAGGTGTGTGCATGCTTGTAATGCAGTTGCAGAGTACACAACCTGCTGAACTTGCTGCTTCCTTTTCTTCTAGTTGGGGAACGTCAACCAACCCCCAGCACGCCAAGGCAGCGAGAAAAACTCAGGTAACTTATCATATCAATCATTTTAATCCTTTCTAAAGAAAGATAAATTACGACAGGAAATATGTATCCCGTTTGACCGGAGAGCAAGGAGGTTTAGAGATGGGGACAATACTGTCTTTATTCTGGATCTATTCCCGAGAAATTACTACTTTTGACTACAAAGACATTACTTTTGCAGACTACGGAGTAATGACTGTTCTGTGGCCTGTTGCTTTATGAACTCTGGCACTAAAATTACTTTGCTCTGATGAATAGTTGCTTTAGCGGCTTTGGAATTTCTTTTTAACTTCTTAACCCAAGAAGACATGGAATTGCTGCATAGTTACCTGTCTTATATGCATCTCCAATGTAAATATACATGTTCGCATCATACTGATTCCTGTCATCGGATGACAAAATACATTTTGTTTTTGTTTTGAACATGGTAGTGAATTTGATGCGTGGAAAAATGCAAGTGCAATTTCACAGCTTGTGGCTCTATTACTTGGCATTTTGCTGGCTGGTGGCATGAAATAATGTGCGTCGCAGTGGGAAAAAAACGTGTTTAAACGGCGGCGCATGCTGTACCATGGCATTTCTCTCTGGTCGGCTGTCACCTTTTCACTACACCGTCCCAGAAAAGCAGTGCATTTAAACAGATTGTTTATTCGTGTTTGATACAGACATAAAATTGCCCTTCACAGTTGCTGATGGCTGAGGTAGTAGCAATGCTTGCTCTACACGTAGCGTTTGCCCGATTAATCCATCAACTGTCCACAATTAAAACCTCAAAGAGATTTTATTCACATTAGTTCAAGATGTTTTAACTCTCTCATAGTGTCACTTGCAGATTCATGATGTAGAAATTAGCGTTGCATACTACTGAAAACACTAACATACAACTTAGTCACTGAGGTTTATCTGATAAACAATAGATATCAACTGAGATGTTTGCATCTTATTCCTCACGTACCTTGGTGGAAAGTTTGGGTGTCACCACTGCTATGTGTACACGGCATATTTGTGACAAGCATAAACGAGCCCGTTCAGATTTCACGACTGATTACGTTGCTTGATGTAACTAGATAGCGTTGAGGCACCGGTACTGAGAAACAACGTTGTAGACACAGTTCATGTTGGTGAGAGGATGTGCAGTCGAATCTCCGGTCTTCAGTCAGAGCTTCAGGGCAGGATGTGGTTCACAGAAACCGTCTATCTCCAACACCCATGTCAATCACCCACACCACGGCTCTGCTCGACAAGCTGTCAAAAGCAATACCTCCTCACGACTGTTGTTTGGAGCTGTCAGGCTTACTTAATCGGGATTTAAAAGGCGGTCCCGGTACTCTAAACAATGGTTTCATGGCTCAATAGCTTTAGGGTTAGGCTGCTATTTGCTGCAAAGCATTTGGAGATAGCACTCAGATCCAGGCCAACTTAAGGCCAGCCCCCTTGTCTACTACTCCCTCCTTATCCCTGTCTGTATTCCCAGTGCACAGTGTCACTCGGGGGGTTAAGGATTGTCACAGGAAGTCTTGGACCATGGTAAACGGCGGGGTGGGGGTAGGGGAGATCGGTCATGTGACATGGTTAGAAGACTTGGAGGAAGCCAGGGGGCTGGAAAGACTGTACCGAGTTCTGTCACAGAGATTTTATTTAAGCAGCCCACGAAGCCTGGCACCATTGCTGTAACATTTCTGTGGATTGTTTGAGTAGGATTATTACACAATGAACTAAGCATACAAGGTAGGCCTCCTTTATTCTACTTTGCTCCAGACAGGACATTCGACATCTATTGTACCATGTCTTAGGCGAGGTCCTGTATTGTATCTTGATTTCTTCGTTTTGGACTGCTTGCCCTTTTGTGTAAAAGCTCAGGTCCATGTTTGGCAGACCTGTAATCAAATTGGAGAGTTCCAGAGGTCTTAAAAGCGTGAAAGTAGTAACACGGAACAAGGGAGCCCGAGCATCTCTCACACTCCCCTTTGTGTTTGTCGACGCTTTGTCATTTTAAAGTTCACGTCTTCCGAGCCAAACGCCATCTCCAGTGCCGCGCGGTCTATCTTGAGCCCGTGAGCGTGAGTCAAAGTGACTGTCCCTCGAGAAACCCATAATTCCCGGGGAACTGCTCCAGTTCTTATTGGCCACAGCTGTGACCCTGGCAGCACCACTTGGTACTTGGCTTCCCATGCCACACCACTTAGTCTGGAATTTTATAGAACATGGGAACTTAAGCATTGTTACTAGCCACATGGAAGCACAATAGTTTCCGTGTGAAACAAACACAAAGGCCTTAGAATTTGGACATAATGCAAGTGATTTTTTTTTTGGGCAGAAATTATTCCCATTTTTGGTTGAAATGTTGTCTTGTTGACAAATCAGTGTATGGATTTCATAATATTAGACATAGTAAGGTAATTAAGCTCATATTTACAGTGCATAAGGAATTTAGTATTAGCTTTTAGAACATTGCAGGAATATCTGCTTTTCCAAACCTACTCAGATGTGTACTCCACAAGGTAATACATTGAATGCCACTAAGGAAAGGCACAACATAATGCTAAATAAATCATGTTACTGTGGGGTTTCAGCAAAGGCAGAAACTTCAGCAATGGAGAAGACAGGTCCTGCAAAATTGAAAGGTATGCGAAAGTTATTTATTTAATCTGAGGGTCTTCGTAGCATTCACAACCACTAACTTTGTCACTTGTTTTTGGAGCTATGATCCGTGTATTTTTTTCCCAGATGAGAAACCAGAAAGCAAGGACTTAAGAAGCAATCCTCCTACCAAAGTCAAGCTCCCATCTTTCATCAAGCCCTCACCACCTCCAGTCAAGGACAAGCCAAACAAGTTAGTGCCCAAGTAAGGGGTGCCACAATTTTATACTCCCTAGTCATTCTATCTCTTAATACGTAAAATTGTATGTCGATGGTAACGCTTAAGTTAGCCACTGCTACTTTTGTAGCTATGCAATTTGTCATTGATGAGAGCTCCAAAAAGAAGTATGTTGTAAATGTCAGGAACATTCACTTTCTCTTGTTTCGCTGGGCAGCGCTAGGCAGGACAGTTTGGTAGGTGAAGGAGTTGCCATGGCAGTCTCAATGTTAAATGCCAGGAGGCCCAACCTCAAGAAGGCACAGTGGAAACTGGGACGAGTCAGAGTGGGTCTAAACAGTGGAGGGCAGCCCATTTCCTGTTTCCTGAACAAACACACAAACACACACACACACACACACACACACACACACACACACACAAAACAAGGCTCTGTTGTACATATGCATGTAATAGAGGATTATGAAATTATTTTTTAAAAGTATAAACTTAAATGTTACAACATATTGTTATAGTATCATCTTTGAATTTGGGTGATATATAAGTCTCAAAACTTATATTTTGAATAATGATTTCACTTCACCTGTGAAATTAAGTCAATTTGCTGTGGTTAGTGATGATTTGTTGGCTTTCATTTGTGAAAGAGGAAATTATTAATTGATAATACTATTTCTAGTTCTGTATTGCGGACTAAAGTAAGATTCATATGGATAATCCAGCTGCATGGCTTTGCACCTGCATCCGTACCACAAGAGTTTCACGAACAGGAAACCAAACCAATTTACAGTTCACACTGCTGTTTTCCCCTCAACAAGCAACATTAAACCAAACAGTTGAAACGATGTCAACATTAGGTGTTGTTAAGAGTTTTGCCAGGTGAAGGAGCGCTTAAGCAATTTCATCATCCATTGAAGTAAACAAGACGTTTTCTATTCATATGTTTCAACAGAGCCAATGGAGATTCACCTCCCCAGTCTCCAAAACAGCAAGCAGAGAGTGATCCAGTGGCCTTTGATGGAGTAGACGTGTTCCCTGAGAAGCTAAGCCACCCCACAGCCCACAGAGCCAAACCCCCACACAGACGACCACCATCAGCTGGGACCCATGTATGTCCAAACCATTGACACAATTACAAGTATTTTACCATTGGAAAGACTTAAATACAACTTTTACCATATGAAGGACCTGAACTTGCAACTACGGGGGTTGAAACCTGCCTCTCTCACCACAAGGAGGCAGTGTTTTTAAACTTACCCCACATGCTGGGTCAGCAGGTCCTTTTACTGGAACCTCAGGTTCATTAAACACTGACTGTAGGGCAATCTCGTCACTTGCATAAGGTGGCAATGATAGAGGACAACATGCCTCTTTAGATTGGCCCCTGGTGTTCTGGAGTGCCATGAGTCAGAGTGGCATGGTCTCTAAGCTTCTGCCTGACTCATCTGCCCGGAGACATGCCGGGGTTATTACAGCTTTCATCAACAGCGTCAGCGCTTTCAACAAAACCTTGTGGTCATTCTTCAAAACCCCAGACCCAGAACAAATCTTCTAAGCATGCATTTTTTTTTCCTTCACCAAATTCATGATGTTGAAAATGCAACAGTCTGTGTTGCAAGTGCTGATGTCTTTGAGTGCTGTGTCTAAGGTTTTGGAGAAAGAGGTTCATAAATTTTGGACATTGGGCTGATGTGGAGAGGGACTCCTATCCCAAGCAGGGATAACGGTTTAGGTCACGATCAGGTCATGAAATGTTTTCTCTGCCTGCAGCCTTCCAATGGCACCGAGCAGACCGGACCAGACGCAACCGGGAAAAAGCCCCAGCCTGAGAAACCATCTGGCCTCCCAAAGGTACGGTTCAGATTACAACTCTTTGTAACGGGGCTGCCATGGTAAATCATTGCAACGTGTTAAATGCAAACGCGTTCATTCTTTGGCATTCAAATTGGTTGAAATGTCATACCTACCACTTCACAGGTCACAGACTGCCTTACACTGTCAACCTCCAAGGCTGAACCGTCGCCCAAAACCCCTTCGCCAGCACGACCGGCTTTACCTAAGGGAGTGGGCCTGGAGGAGAAGCCTTCTCTGGAGAGCGTGCTGGCTGAAGTTAAGGAGCTGAAGATGGCTCTCGAGCTTCTTCAAGCGAGACACAAGTGAGTAGAATCATTCTTTTGAAATTTGTCAAAAGCACTGACATTCCTTGATAAATCTGCAAACAGGTCAAGAGTCGCTTACAGCTATAAATATGTATACTAATTGATTTAATTATTTTGTGAATGTGATTGAATGAATCAATGAAAGTTTAAATAAGTTTTGCTTTGACTACCAGGCAAGACATACAGGAAGTGAGAGAAGAACTAAGAGTCGAGAAAAATTTAAGAACAGCACTTCAGGTCAGTGCATGGTTCATTGATTAATATACTCTGAACATCATGAAACAAAAGATGTAAACACGCTTGGTATACTGACTGTGAACCAACGTTCTGAACTTTTCAGGGGGAGGTAGAAAATCTCAGAACAAAACATTGATCCTCAGAGACATTAAAACTGGGTCACACTCACATGCCTGCAAAATGACCGTCCCTTGAACAACGGCTGGACTTGAAAACAACATTATCTTGCCATTGGCTGCATAAGGATTAAAAGACTATGTTTGTACAGATCTCAGCCAAGTACACAGCACCTTTTGGAATCATTTGTTCATTTTTTTTATTTTTTAAGAACAAACGAACATGATAAATGTATTTTACACTTTTAATATTGTACATTGAACTATGTGTATTCTGTATATCAAATAATATTCGCAAGCTCTGTTGACAGTTGAAAAGCAAAAGAAGCACAAAAAACTAAGAAAAAAGAATTTAGCATTTTATTTTTTAGATGTTCACTCTATTATGCTAATAATTGCTGTGTCGCAATACATTTAGCTAAATCATTTCCTATGTATACATACATACATTCCATTGTTGGTTACGTTTGCTAACAAATTACTTCAATTCATAACGAATACATTGTGCATAAAAAAATGCTTATTTTTTTGATGATGATAATAAAGTTAAAGGCGGTTGGACAGCAACAAACATTTTAGCCCCAATTCCATCCTCGTCGTGTGTAACTGCCACTGCGTACAGTCACGGACACCGTCACAATGAACACACATTGATGTTGAAACCTCAGAGAGCGGTGTCTATAACACCATCTAGGTTGGTATTTATATGTTGTCTATGGTGTCTCTGGTTCAAAAGATTAAATGCTGTTAAATCAAAACTAGGCCTGAAAAGTTTTCTGTTGTATTATGGGAATTGTGTAAAAAAACATTGTTTTATCGCACCAAGGAGGCAGTAAAAACAAGCTGGACTGTGGACCAACATCACATATACAAGTAGTTTGTGAAGGATGTGCTTAATCTAAATTATTTGGTTTCTTACCTAATCAGTATGCTAACAATAGATTAAAAAACGATAGCTAAAGAAAAAGTATGTGTATTTTTCATGTGATGTTGTAAATTGTAACTGCTGTGCTTGAGCAGGTGAATCTAATATCCCTTACCAGGGAGAAAGTTTTTCAAACTCTGATAGGAGGAGAAAGGATCGAAAAGCAAAACTTTTTGGCCCACTACGTACCATCCTTTCGCTTCCACCCGCCCACAACACTATAGGCACAGCCCAGAAGCAACCGTCCTCAAAGACCCTGTATCAGAAACTCCAGTTCATTGTCGAGGTGTATGCATTGTACACAGAAATATGGGCCCTCTGTCCGAGGCAGAGCATGTAGCAGTGCTGCTTAATCCACATAGTCATTGATGGCTTACTCTCCTATTCTGTAGAAGACTCTCACAAACACTTGGCAATCAACAGCATTGCTTGGTGGATTGGTTATGTTCTGGAGGAGAGAAGTTGGAGAGGCCATTGTTTTGTGAAGTGTGTGGCTGTTTGTGTTTAACTTTTTTATTCATTCAGTGGTTTTGGTATATGCCTAGTTTTATTAAAACCACTTGTTCACCTGCGCCAGCATCTCCACAATGAATTTGTTAAAAATGAATCACTAACCTTGAATATTTTCTTTGTGTTTTGTTACAGCAACTAGCTTGAATTACTTTTAATTGATCTTATTATGTAGAAAGATAATCAAGAATATTTGCATTATTTCACATCTAATTTTTCTGAAATGAGTTTTGATGTCAGAAGTACAGAACACTAGTTGACTGGCTAGATTATAAAAAAATATTGTACTTTTAATCTATTTTGAAGCAAACCACATGGTGTCTTTACATGCAAATGCCTTTTTCTCATATGTTACTATATTTCCTAGTCTGTCTTTCAAACTGTATTGTCAGTCATCTTCCCCCATCTCAACACTTTTATATATATTATAAATATTATATATATATATATAGTCTTTCCAATGTACACCTAATATACTTGTTAGTCTGTTGAGTTAGTTGTAATTTTTCATGAATCCTTTGTGTGGCATCTAAGCTCCACTAATTCAAAACGACTATTCTTGGAATTGTCAAAGCTTTAGCTTCACGGTAGAAATCTGGAACATAAACTAGAGGGTCATTCATTCTGCAATGTAAGAATGCACTATTGCAACTATCAGCATGGTTTAAGAGTTACCGTCAGTGACAGCTGAGAGCTGATGATATATACTGTGCACCACTGTGATAAGAAAGTATGGTGGTTAGTATAGTCACTGCCAAATAGCGTCAGGATGATAAGAAGTGTCTATGGAGAGCCATGTTCTTTCCTTTTTATGAGATATTATTCCTGATTAAGGCCCGTGCAGTAGACATACTCATTTGTTTCAACACTGGCGACATGTTTCTGCATGCTGCCAGAGAACATCTGGAAAACATCTGGAACTCATTAGAGAAAAGAGGCTTCTGAAACTGCCATGGGAACAAACTATTTTTAAAAACTGCATTATGTGTTATTTAGTGCATATTTCCTCTCGGTATAAACTGCTGGGGCATGGCAAAAGATAAGAAAAGTACATGGCTCATCATTGGATAAAGGGGGAAAAGAATACTTTATTCAGAGACTTGGGAGCCTTGCATATGTTTTTTTCTATTTGAGCATTTGGGGTGGTCACCAATCACAATGCAAAGTCTTACACAGGCTTCTAGAAATATTCACTAAAATCTAGACTGTGCATTTAACTCATTGAAAAGATGAATGTCCACAAAATAATTAACAACTTATTGGTGGGAAATTCTTATAAAAATGATGGAACCTTTGGAAGAAAACTCTGCCAAAATTGTAAGATGGTGAGTCAGGATGATAGTGAATCAGGTTAGATCTCATCACATAGGAAATTAACAGACTGACTGAAATTAGAACGGGTGACAGGAAGGCAGGGACAGCAGAAGAGTTTACTTCTTCTAGAAGAAATTAGTAATGTGACGATGGCACGCGTAAGATCAGCTGCTTGACCTGTAGCAAATAACCACAAATCACCACAAATTAACCTGAATGTGTCAATAAGTGTGCTTGAATAAACTCCATCTTTCAAAGCCAGGTTTTCTTTTTCTTTGAGATGGGACACCAAAAATGGACACCGTATTTCTGAAACATAACCTATTCTTTAATAAAAGCATAGCTGTCAAAGCAGCCACTTCCATTTCAACATGACACTATCACCGACTGAAAATCTAGTGTCACATGAGGGTTTTTTACCCTAACCTCCAGAGACAACCTCACCAAAACATGCCACTGCCAAAAGGAAACCTGCACCCTGCCTGGTGCTCCGGCACATTGTGTGCTTTGACAAGCTTTCAGACATCCAACGGGAGTTCTTGGCTGCTGTCCTCTGCAACCAAGACTTTTCTCCCCGCAAAGTTAGAATAGCCTTACTATACAAGGGCGTCAGACCCGGTCATATTAAAATTCTTGGCTGCCTACTTGACTTTTCATGTCCAAACTTTTTCCTGTTATTATACTTATCTGTTTTTTATACTTGCATAGCTTCTGGAGTGAAAGGCTGAAAGAACAAACCTGTGAAAAAAGAATTGTGAATACCGAAATTGTGTTATGTATTAATATCTATACATAACTTTACCTTTACCTATTGTTCCTCCAAAAGGGGAGTCTTTGCATTTATGTTTAAACATTCTATATAATTTGTATTTATTTGTAAATATTTTCTTTGCTCGTCCAGTGAGATTTATAAAACATTTGTTACCATAAAGGGACCGTCTATTATTTCAGATATTTTATTACAAAAAGTCATTTATTATTTAATATTTCATGGCACACATAGGAGTTATTGACCTTGACTAACAGTTTACATTGATTGACTTAGAAAAAACATTAGAGCCAGACTGCATTTATCTTGTGGACTTAAGCTGCTGGCCCAAGTAGTTTCCAAAGAAGAGATTACTTTGTCCAAACAAGATCTCGGACTGACATACTGCATATGAACCTAAAACAAATTACCTCAGTTTAAAACTTTAATCCTCCAGGGTGATGCAGAATCATATTCTTGTATGCATGAAATCATACTCTCACTTCTTAAATGACATGATATTAGATGAACAATTACAAATATATCGGTTTAAACTTTGCTTGATCTTGATTTGCTTGATTTGCTTGATCTACAAAAGACCCCAAGACCAAATACAGTAGCTAGGGCCACTGAGGATTGTTACCCAATGACAATATTCAAGTTCAGAGTCTGTCCCTTTGCAAACTCATCAGGAGAAACTCTTAGGTAAGAATTGTCTCCACAACAAACAAAGAAAGAGAGAGAGAGAGAGAGAGAGTGAGAGAGAGAGAGAGAGAGAGACTAGAGCTGAAGCATTAGCCCTACCTCTGGCAATCTGCCAAAGAGTGACGTTCCCATACAGTCTCACTCTATGTGTGCTTCTTCCATTAAGCGCCATACATTCTACATGACCTCTTCTACTCAGGAAACCTCAGTCTCCATTCATTCTACACCTCCGTGCTGGGTATGCGTCCACACCACTGCTCAAGGGCGGCCTGTGGCATCATCCGCGTGTAAGTAGGCAGGCAACGCAACAAATGGTCTTGTGGGGAAGTGCTGTCACACGAGTTCAGCACCGTGGCAGAGCCACAGACTCTTGCCAACTATGTCAAAGGTAACGTGCTACTGTCACACTTCTCTGTCCAAAGTTCAATGTCAGGCACCAAGGGCACTCAACCTTTTCCAGAGACCAGATACAGAGTTGGTCTTAAGAAGGTCTTAGTATAGTCCCTGATGAACAGTCACACACAGTCTGTCTGTACACCTGCCCGGTACGATCAAGGGTTAGTAGTAGTGCACCCGTCCTATCGTCCCAGTGCCTGAGTCTAAAATATCAGGCTGTCCGTTCCTCCAGATCTCCCGTATGATTCGCTCCCTCTCCTCCAATCGCTGGGCCCGCTCCAGCTCCTCAGCCGACGTGAACACGTTCACGCTCAGTGTCCCGTCTGATTGGCTGTGGTGGTTGCCGAGAGGGATCTCGGTGATGGGGAGGGGAACGGGCGCCTCCACGTCCCTGGTGTCTTCGTCCTCCTCGTCCTCGCTCTCCTCATCCTCGTCCTCCTCGCTGGAGTCCTTTAGGCGTTTCTTCTCGGGCGTGGAGGGTGCCAGGTTTGTGCGGGGCTTACACGAGATGCGGATGACCAGGAGGCACAGGGTGAGGACCAGGCCGAAACACACGCCGATCACAAAGTAGAGGCCGAAGCTCTCCGGGTTGGCTACAGCAGGGAAAATACAGACCACAATGAAATACAACAGTTGGTCTTAATGTTACAGTCTCAGTAGCAACACACCCAGTAGTGATGTGGCCTATTTTCTACATGTGTCCAATGTCAATATGGCCTCTTCTCTGTGTCTCCTTAACAGTCTTTGGGTGCCAAACATATGGAAATATGAATTTGAATTGACAATGTTATCGTTGGAATTTAATAATGCAGAACGGGACCATGCATTGTATGTCTAATGCCATGCGTACTATATTGAAAGGTCTGTGAGGTTGTGTTTTTTATGATTGACGAAGTGATCAATGTGTCCCTGTTTTACCTTTGATGTGGGCATAGGCCGCCATGCTGTTGCTCAGGAGCTCCATCTCTTTCCTCTTCACGTCCATGTTGGCTTGACTGTTGGCTCTTCTCTCACCTACGGAAACACAAACCAAAGAATCTAACTCTCGTTCTAACTGGGGCACTGACAAACCTCACACAAACCCAAAGACGCCAAGTCAACACATTTGACAGTTGGTCTTTGAGACACATGCGCCCCAGGAGAAAAAAAAACACTTGAAGGTGTCACGAGTCCCCTCCCTTTGAGGTGCAGTAAAAGTGTTCGGTCATCCGCCTGCCTCTGTCTCCACACTGTTTCCACAGCGTGCCAAACCCACTGACCACAGCACTTCTCCATATGTCTCAGGGTGGGTGGGAGAAAGGCCTCCAGCTGGCTTACAAAAGCTCCTCTGTGCCACCCTCAAACACATGCTCAAACTAGATGTGGACACTATTGGCATGTTGCACTCAGTATCCCCCCCCCCCCCCCCTCCATCTTATAGGGGGGGCGAGGTTCTTTTAAATGCCGGCAAAATGGAGCTGCTGCATCAAGAGGCTCAAATGGTTGAAGCTCAAAGGGGCAAGGTCAGGATACTTATTTACCTGCCTGTTAATCATAGGCTTTTGTTTCCAAAAGTCACTCAGTGACGAGTGTAGTCCCATTCCCGGTAACTGGTCTGAGTCTGTTCCTGGTGAACTCCCATTTCCCGTCAACGTGTGTCACGCTCTTTCCTGTCCCTGTCCCTGCATGGCCCCGTCATGGCTCCGTCTTTGAAGGAAGTCTCGAATAACCCCCCGGTCACAAATATCTTTTTTTAAAGAAAAACCCTGCCATGCCTCACTGTGTGACACAAGCACAAGGCCGGCTCTTTTCCCCGCGCGTCTGCTTTTGTTTTCAGCCAATTACGTTCAGATGGACCACTGCGCTACGTCCTCGCTCTGCTCAGCCTCCGACAGGGACAGGCAAACCTGGTTCCAATCAGAGGGAGGGCTCGTCCGGGTGGGAGACTTCCCCCCCGGGGCGCCGCGGTCCTGCGGGGTCCCGCCGCACTTCCTCCCCGCTCCCCGCTCCCCGCACCCCCCTCCGCTCCTAAAGCCTCATCACGTGGCGCTTCCTGCTTACTCGGGCGTTTCTCGTCCGCTCTGTGCATTGTTCTCCCATGACGTCATGGCATGGCCCATGGCCCCGGGGCTCAGTGTGGATAGGGGACATGGGGGAGAGAGAGGGAGAAAAGAGGCTGCCGATCCGAAAAGGAGAGGCCCTCCACTCTGGGACCATTACCCTAAATGCACATGTGCTTCGTGTTACTTGGCACAATGGGGAACAAACATGTAAAAAAATAAGAATAACAAATACAGAGGATTAATTGCAGTCGAAGAAAACAAACTGTGCAGTTCTGGTGTGGAATGGACGATCATACCTCAGATCTGAAAAAAAACACATGTTTATGTTTTCATTTACTTTACAGTGACTGATCCCTCCGAGGGCTCTGAAATGTATTCTGATTTGAATGCACTGTTGATATTTGGCGTTGTTATGATGCCTATTTGTTGACACAGCATAATGCACGTGTATGCCACATGTAGCAATTAGTTTCATTCTTTTAGCTTGACTATTAAAAACTAAGTGCACACATCCCAAAATAGAGGGGAAAAAAATACCCGTTGAGGAATATACAGCACACACAGAACTTACCATAAAAACAGGCTCGGGTAGTTTTGCCTTAGTCCCAGTTCATGGTGCTGTATTAAGTGGACAGGGTCGTTAAATGATCCAACTTCACGTCTCGTTCTTTCTCCCTCTCTTAGAGTCAGTGCCGGTGCCCTTCGATCCTCAAACTGTTCATCTGGCCGCCCTGAGACAAGAGCAAACACAAGCAGACACAGGCGTCAGTCCACATTAGTCCCAAACTCACTGAGGCGTTTGCAATGCAAACAGTGACAGGTCTTTGGCTGTTGCCGCCGTGATTCTACCCTCTTTGTGAGAGTAACTACTGTCTGGAACATGAAGGCCAATATACACACTGAGCCTGTACAAATAGACATGTCCCTGCAATGTATGTTATTTGAGCTGCAGAAAGAGGGGTAAAGATAAGGGAAGATTTGGGGTCCCAACAGTAAAGACATGTACATTTTTATGTTGTGTTCATGGAAAAGGTTAAACAAAGTGACAGGGCAGGGTACATTCTCATGACATTTATGTGAAAATCAGAAGAATTGTCTCTCCGTAACAGTTTGGCCCGTTTGAAGTTGAGCCACATGTCGAGGGGGGTGTGGGGGTTGTTCCTGGAATATTTGAGTCCACTAACACTCAAGTCCCTGTTCACTTCTTACACGCCAAAACCCCTCATGATACCCTCAAAGCTCTTCAATCCCCTCAAGCTTTAGTCCTCAAGTCATTCTCCCAGTCCATGAAAAATGCTGTGCCGCGAGGTTTTCGAGAGAGGGAGAGTAAAAAAGAAAGGCCTCCCCTACCGCCGCTGTTGGTTTAGCAGAGCCTCTCCGTGCTTCACCGTGGCTGACCTGTGTACACATCGGCTCTGGCCTGCGGGGCAACGGTCAGAGGCTGTGGCCACAGATCCAGTGCCATGACAACATGTCTGCCTGCTCCCCTACCAGTCCTGCCAGTCCTACCAGAGGACAGGGCGATCAGGCCCTTTTGTTTTGTGGCCCCCTTCGTGTTGGGATCGGCACACCGTCATCCTGTAGCGCTTCCTTCCTTTTCAGTAACAGCAGTAGCAGCAGCAGCTTGTGTTTGAACAGACGAGGGCACGTTGTCCCCCGGTTGCCCGTCCCCTGATCATCTACTGGGAACAGTCTTTCAGTGGTCTAGGTTCTAAAGGGACCCTCCGGCTAAGTTATAAGTGGGTACTGAGATCTCCACAAGTTAATTTGTTTTATTCATAAGGCTAATGAAATGAAAAGCTCAAATGAAAGCGCTGGTTCCAGGAGCCGAGGTCAAAGCTAATGATTGGACGGCTTACTGACCTTTTTGGAAAGAAAACTAGAACCCTGGATTTTCACTCGACCTGGGGGCTTCAGGCATCTGGTACCAGCGGTTAAAGAACAGCTGGAGGCGCGGTTAAAATGCAATCTAAACACTCATTAACCTGCCCTGTTGTTGCGGTATGTTTTTGTGTTGCACTGAGGAGGAGATTGTTAACAGGCCTTCTCTTCTTCAGCTATGTGTACTGCCATGACTCAACTTTCAGTCATTCTCTCCAAGTGACTTCATTTGTTTTTCACTGCAGATGTTACCATGGTGCTTGACGGTTGCATGACTACACCTTTAAGGCAATTCTGCCATTTTGTGGAATTAGATACAGGACCTTTTGTTTTTTGCTTTGTTGCGTTTTTTTAAACATTTCATAATTTTGTATTATTAAAATCACTTCAAACTCTTCAAGAACACTAAACTGAGAACTAAACGGGAAGCATTCAGGCTTTAAGAAATCAGTGACCTCTGCCTTGGGAGTAGATAAAGGGGTCAACGACAACAACAACAGGAAGAAAACAATGACGTACTCTTCGACAAACTCAAGAGGGTGGATGGCTCAAAGGGTCCATCGAGAGATGAGTTATTGTCACAAGGCCAAAACACAAAGTTTGCTCTAACTTGCGCCAACATAAACACCATGTGGTATGGTGGGGCCTGGGAATAGGCCAACCTCTATTTCTGACTAAACATTGTTTTGCTTTGGTTTAGACGGCAGAGTTAACCGGCAGAGAGGCTTGCGACCATCATAGCTCGGGATATTTCCGTTGTTGAGCTGACGAAGAAGACCACAGCGGCCCTTCCTTCCCATGGAGTTTGTCCCTTTTCCTTTAGCACGGTTCCAACAGACCAACACCCTTCGTCACGGAGCCCATGTGGGGACGGAGATGCTAATAGGATGATTTATCCACCACAGACTACTGACAAGGACCAACCTCCATGCCATAAGTGACCGTGGCAAATAACGAAACAGGAGGCCTTTCCCCCAGACACTTGCCCCAGTCATAAACCATCCGACCACAGGACTCCCTGCTCACGTCAAGATAAATCCAAATAGTCGCCTATGATTGGAGTTTTATTCATGGAGTAAAGCCGTAATTACGTTTTTAAAAGGAAGATGAAAAAGGGCAGATCCCAGGACAGAACGGGGTCAGCCGCATATCCTCACCATGGTGACACACTTTGAACCACAGAGGAAAAGGATATTTTCGATACCTAGAATTTCTGTCAGCGACAAAAATTAATGGCAAAATAGGCTGCCGTTTCCATGGTTTGGTTTGCACAGAGGTTGATAGACTGTGAGTGCAGATTTGACTTTAATCGCATTTCACTGTTGTTATGCAGAGAGAAGATCTTAGACAACGTCACACTGATTACAAAGTAAGGGAGAATGTAACGCAACCGAACTTTTGGGAAACATCTTAGATTTGGAGACAAAAAAGATTGCATTAGTCAATTCATCGATAAAATAAAAATAAAACACCTTGGGTGTTTATTCTTTTGACTTCAAAATACTACAGGTTTTCTCAAGCACACCAATGCAGTTTTTATGTTCGTCTAAAATGTGGTTAAATATTCTCTGCTGCAGAAACTTTGGAAACTGTTTAATCATGTAATTCCTATAATCTAAAACTTTTACCAGAACCTCTTTTACAGAAGTATCCTGGAGGATTTCCAAACATTTTTGATTTAAAAGATAAAGAGTTTCCCATACGGTGGTAGTCAGGCCAGAGTGTGTTCTCCAAGGCTCTTCCCTAGCTGGGCCAAATTCAGATTCTATGACCACCAACAAAGCCAGGTCAGCCTCCAAGCCAAATATCTGAGTAGAACTAAGTTAAACTCCTCCCTGACTTTCCACACAATAAACTCACATTGCCAGAGCGAATAGTCTGTTTGCCTGGGAAAGCACTCAGGGGGGCACTCAAAGGTGGGGGGGGGTCACATGGTGAAGGTATTTTCCTGAAATACTGCATGGCTGGTTATATCTGCACCGGCCAAGGTTGTAGGGGACAGTTTCAAAGAAAAGAGAGAGTCTCCCTACCATGCTGCTCTTGACATGGGGCCACGGTTATCAAGCTGTGCTAAGTGTTAGCACTCGTGTCCCTCCAGCGAGGTCGACCAGACAGCCTCTCGCTGCGGGGGGAAGTGGTTCCAGTCGGAGGCCAGTCAGACATGTGGTTGCCATCAGCTAAGTGACACGGTGCACCAGGTAAAGCTGACCCCAGTTGCCAGCTGAGAGAACGGACAGTCCCCCCACCCCCCTGTGCCTCACACTAATAACTCCAAGTAACCAGCTGTTCTCTGTTTGGTTCCCCTCTTAAATTAATTTCATGAGATTTCACTAAAAGTGAGGTCCTGTTTTTGAACTGGCTTTGTCTTATGTATTCTTTGCTTGTGCGTAAATCTATAATCATGTGCGCTTATAGGCCACAGTGGGTTATCCAAACTCACATGCGTTCATCCATTTATAGCCAGATGAATGCCAGTTATGCTGCCTGAGGAGTTCATGCAGGGGGCCTGTAGGCGTTGCCAATGCTTAACAGAGACTCAATGAACAACAGGTTCCTTGGACGGCCGCCTTCTGAAGTCCACAGCCGTTCCCCGGGAAAGCACATTATAGTCCAACTGAAATCGCAGCATTGTTTGGTTTGAGTCACAGCACTTCTTAAAGGGATGTGGGTCATGATTCTGACACAATGAAAGCATGCCAACCTGACACCTGCTTGGTACCGCTGGAGCCTTTGTGCCTTGCAGGGTGTGGAACTCTGACCCAGGACCAAGGGAGGGAGGTTATGGATGAAGCGGACTGTTTTCACGTTCCTATGAGGAGCTGGCTGGGGTTTTGTTTTGGGGGTATGGGGAAGAGGAATGGAGATAGGGACCTGAGCCAGGGGGTTGTAGAGGCGGTGGAGGGGGGGCGAGCGACTAATAGTGCCCAGATGTGTGTTCTGCATGAGAGAGAGAGAGAGAGAGAGAGAGAGAGAGAGAGAGAGAGAGAGAGAGAGAGAGAGAGAGAGAGAG
>JAVQJS010065981.1:0-11279 GCA_036024795.1 Galaxias rostratus | reverse complement strand
TCTCTCCCTCCCTCTCCCTCTCTCTCTCTCTCTCCCCTCTCTCGCTCTCCCACTCTCTCTTTCTCTCTCTCTCTCCCTCTCCCTCTATGTCTCTCTCCCAGACGACGACCACTGGGTGATCGACACCGACTACGACAACTACGCCATCCACTACTCGTGCCGGGAGCTGGACGAGGACGGCACGTGTCTGGACGGCTACTCCTTCGTGTTCTCCCGGCACCCCGAGGGGCTACGGCCCGAGGACCAGCCCAACGTCACACAGAAGAAGCAGGACATCTGCTTCCTGGGAAAGTACCGGCGCGTCACCCACAACGGTGGGTATTAGGCCTCTCCCCCCCCCCACCCCCGGGAACGCCAGCGCTGTTCCGTTCCCCCCCCCCCCCCCCAACTCCTCCACCCGCCCAGTGACATGGTCTAGATTGTAGACAGTTTGTTGTTGCACTGATAGGAATGCAAACGGGTTGCCATGTTTGTTTGTTTGTGAACATCTGACTTTTGAAGAACAATCTTAAAATCCATCTATGTGATCTATATCTATAAACCGTGATTGCGTTGACATTTTTTACATTTAGATTAGATTAGATTAGATTTAGCAGACACTTTTATCCAAAGTGACTTTATAGTGTGACTACTGGGTCCATCCCCCCTGGAGTAATTTAGGCGGTGGTGTTGTCGGGGGGGATGTGAACTCATGACCTTTCAGTCCCTAGGTCACCGTTATCCACTGGTCTAAAGCTTCCTTGTTGAACTGAAGAGATTTCTGATGTTGTTCTTTCTTCTCCAGGTTTCTGCTTGGCTAGCTGATCTGTTACTACCAACACTGTAAATACAAAGACACAAAGACAAGCAATGTGATAAAGAAACAAAGAAGCCACCAGTCCTAACAGCAGGTGACCATCGACCTCCAGTGATGGAGACGACAACTCAAACGTCAACGCAACCTCAAATCTAAAATGTAAACTTCTTCTTTTTTTTTATTATCAAAACAGATCTACAATGATTGTAAAGTCTTCTCGAACCACCTTTAGAGAATAAAAAATGTTCCTACAATCCATCGCCTGTTTTTGTTTTCTTGCTTCCGTTCACACACACACACACACACACACACACACTCAATGGGTTTCTTGTTGTCTTTTTAAAGCAGATTCACTCACAATGACTCCTACAACTGCACAGTGCTGTAAATCACTGAAGATACACACACACATCTCCACCTCAGATTATATACTTTGCTATGTACATTTTGTGTGTGTTATTCAGTAAGTGTTTTAACATGGCCTAGGGTGGGAGACTTGACGTGGTGGCAGAGCCTTGACAGCAACTTTAAACGGTAGCTACCATGTAAGCGCAGTAAAACTGTTCAAGGTATTTGTTTGAGTTGTCCTGACTGACCTGGGTATTGTACGAATGCTCTGTTGAACCTTGGTATCCAAGCCTAGGAGTCACACGGCTGATAACGGCTCAACCTGTATTTGTCTAACACCACAGAACTGGCCTTTGGTCTGAAATCGGATTGATTTTGCACAGAGACTGTAAAAATATCCATCACTGTCTGCAATTGAAGTCAATGAATAATATTTGACCAAGGATGGTAAACCTACGAAATCAACAAAAGATATGCTTGTGATTCAGCATTCATTATTTCAACATAACTAAATATGTGATGAATTGCAACAACAACAAAAAAAAAGAAATATGCTGCAATAAGTGAATGTTTTCCTGTCTTTCTTTATTGCACATTCAGCAGTGTATACCATGGACGAAGACAGTTCATGACAATGAACTCTTTAGCAACAAAATAAACTTAAGACAAAATTCTGACAGAAAGGACTGCTTCCAAAAACATAATTTCCCAAGAAGTTACGAAAACAACATGCAAAGTACTCAAATATTAACATCACTTTTAATGTTAAAAGGTGTTTAACAGTGATTTCAGAAACATATTTACTAAATGGCTCCTAAACCACAACCAAAAAAAAAAGGTTCCACACCAAACATAAAACGAATGACCTGAAAATAAAACTAACATAAATAAAAGGTTGTCATGATCATTGTTTGATAGTTAACATTATTTAAGTACGCTGGCTGAAGATGAAAAACTGGTTGCTCTTGCTTGACAAACCTTGTCCAGCTAAATCCCTATGTAGTCACATCGCTGTCGGAACAGAGACGTTTAACCTCTCCCCCTTTCAACCGCTAGCAAACAGCCTCGGCTAATCCCAGGCCCTAAATAGTTTAATACAAGGATTTGCTCGTGCAATCTCATTCCAGCTTTAGAGGGCTCGACAGTTTGCAAAGTCAGGCCACCGAACGGAAGTGAGCGTCGTCGTTTTGCGCCTGAAGTTACCATGGTGATAATGCGGTTTTGCACCTTCAGTCACAACCGTGAACGTTTAGCGATGGAACTGTTTTATACAGAACGCAAAAATGAGGGAACAAAACACACATTAACAAAATTAAGGATGACATCTTTAACTAAAAAAAACTGTGGGTTATGTAATACATTTCGTTGGTGTTTAATTGATCGCTCAAAAGCGAATAAGATATATCTGATATATATCTGCCAAATTGATAAATGCAAATATTCTTGACAGAAAATAAATTCACAAAAATTCCATAAATAAAATTGTTTACATCATTCTCAAAACCCCAAAGTTTGCTGTTGAAAGTACATAATATAAATGCCATTATTCATTCAAAAAAAATAATAATCTATTAAAAATAGTCACTGATTGAAAAAAAAAAAAAAAACTCTAGAATTATACAAAATAAGAAATACAGACTAATCCTCTTTGGTTTCAACCCAACACACACAAAAAGAGCTTTATAACATTGTATGGATCCACTATGATAGCATAAAACAACACATGAAAATGTAATTGTAGAAAGTTGGAGGAATTCCCTTTTGAGATACCTCTAAGCCTGAAACACCTTAAACGCTGACCTGTACTTATAGATGGGAGAGGTAACGAGCACACCTGTTTACTCCTCTCGCTTACACCCGTCCAAATCTTATCAGATCTGCACGTGCCAAGGGATCAACAGGGCTCGGGGATAAAGCCAATGGCAGACATTTGAAAACAAAAGTCCCTTGCAGAGTGACAAAGGGTATATCTGGAGTCCGTTGTAATAGAGCATACACAACTATTAAATCTGGCGTTTTCTCTAAAGCCTCTAACCTGGAGTCTGTTGTAACAGACAAAGCTAACTAATAAATCTGCAGTTTTCTTTTAAACCTCAAACCTGGAGTCTGTTGTAATAGTGAAAGCTAACTATTAAATCTCGCGTTTTCTTTAAAGCCTCTAACTTGGAGTCTGTTTTTATAGTGAAAGCTAACTATTAAATCTGGCGTTTTCTATAAAGCCTCTAACCTGGAGTCAGTTATAACAGACAAATGAAAAAGGAGTGAATGCTACAAGAGGCTCGTTTAAAAAAACCACAAAAGCGTCTTTTCTACAACAACACTTTTTTTTCGGTAGAGGTGTAAACTGTAAAAATACCTGTTGGAATTGAATAACAATAATAATAATAATAAAAGAAAACACGCAGACGCTTTGCCAGAGGCGGCGTATAAAACCAAAAACCGTTTACTGGAAGCAGTAGTCGATGTGGGCCAGCAGCTCCCTGTGTTGACTGGTGGCGTACGGGGCGCGACACCTGGGACACTCTAGGAAGCTCTCGTCCAGGAAGTCGCTCCCTTTGGAGGGGGAAGTGGAGCCGGGGACACGGATGGCGAGCCGGTCGAACTCCAGCTTGTTGTAGGAGCTGGGCTCTGAGAAACGAGACTCTCTCTGTCTCTGGGAAAGAGGAGAATGAAGAGGGAAAGTTAGAGGTGTTCATAGAGAGAAGAGGATGAGGATTATTATTATTAGTTTATTTAAAAGGGGGACAATGTAATTTCATAAAACACATGAAGTACACATGGTTGAAAAAAGCCAGAATTAGCCAGAAGGCTAGTTTTTATCTGTAGTCCCTTGCCCATGATGGAAAAAGGTAATGATGAAACCTTAAGGATAGCCCACCTAAGAAACACTCAAGATTACATGCAGTCTAATATGCAAATGTATTCTATTGAAATTACTGTCAGTATTCGCTATCATTGAACAAGTTCCTCAAGCCCCTAAATCAGATCAGGCATTGGTTTGGTGATTTAATCGGCTTGAAACAGAACTTCCTCAAAGTCTTACGGAGGACTAAGACTATACTATGGTGCTGAAAACAGTTAGGACCAGAACCTCCTAAAAGCCTTACGGAGGACTAAATCTATACTCTGGTGATTAAATCAGCTTCTTTAACCAGAACTTTGTCCAAGTCTTACGGAGGACTAAATCTATACAATGGTGATTCAATCAGTTTGGACCAGAACTTTGTCCAGGCCTTACGGAGGACTCCAGTCTGGTAATTAAATCAGTTTGGACCAGAACGTTGTCCGAGCCTTACGGAGGACTCAAGTCTGGTAATCTGGTCCCGGGCCTTGCGTAGCTCCCTCAGAACCTTCTGGAGCTGGTGCTGTGTGCTCTGGCGGTCCAACTTCTCGTCCTCGACGTCTTTGGAGGACAGCTGGATCTGAGGGGGGGGCGGGGGGGGGGTATAACAGATGTTGCAGAGGGTGAATCACGCTTGAATAATACATCACTACAGTGGTTTTCTAACTTTCTGCATTGAAATAGTCAGAAAAAACAGCACAGCTAGAGTTAGTTTTGAAACAGACTATTATGCTATTTTGGGGGTAAACTGCAATAATATTTACCAAAAACAACAAGCACAGTTAAATGGATTCGTTATAACAAAACTAATAGCATGCCAGAAACTAATGACATCTGTAGGTCTTCATGGACGCATGCACAGCTACGATAAAAAAAATAACCCCGCCTTTTTTCGTCTTTCTTTTACTATATGAAAGCGCTACCTGTTGCTCCAACACAGCAATCCTCCTCTGGTCTTCAGCCTGACTCAGTAGAGATTTCTGCAGAACGTTCACCTGGGCCAAAGACAATCACCATGGAAACGTCACCCATCTCTCCACCAAAGTCAGCCGTACATACCATTATTTCTATGTGTGTTTTTGGGGATAGACACAGTAGTGAAGAAAGGTGTATATGTGTTGAGTGTGTTTTTCTGATGGAGTAAATCTAATGCTTTGTCTAAGTTTGATACAAGACAGTGGTGTCAGTTGGAAGTATTACACAGCGAGACTGGGGATGATCATACTGTGTTAATATGTGTGCCGTCAGCCTGACATTTGTGTGTGTGTGTGTGTGTGTGTGTGTTTTAGCTGCAGCTGCAGCCCAGAAGACCTCTTCTCCTCCTCCTTCAGGTTCTGTTATTAATGTGTGTGTGTGTGTTACCTGCAGCTGCAGCTCAGCAGACCTCTTCCTCTCCTCCTCCAGCCTGAGGTTCACACTCTCCAGCTCCAGCCTCATCCTGTCCACGCGCTCAGACGAGAACTTCCTCTCCTCGCTCACCGTGTGCCTGGACACCACCAACGAAGAAGACGCGTAAGGTATGTGAGTTTCCTAAAGTTTGTACGTTCCAGATGTTGTGCCAAGCACAGCCCTGTGTATAATACTAATTGTATGTGTGTGTGTGTGAAGGGTGTATATGTGTGTTGAGCATGTATATGCGTGTTGAATGTGTATATGTGTGTTGAGCGTGTATATGTGTGTTAAGTGTGAATGTGTGTGTTGAGCATGTATTTACTGGTGTGTGAGTGTTGAGTGTGTATATGCATGTTGAGCATGTATAGGTGTGTTAGGTGTGAATGTGTGCGTTGAGCGTGAATGTGCGTTTAAAGCATTGAGAGTGTATACTGTTTCTGTGCTGAGCATGTTCACTGTTTGTGTGCTGAGCGTGTATATGTATGTCGAGTGTGTGTGTGTGTGTGTGTGTGTATATGGGCAGAGTCCTCCCCACCTCTTATCAAAGCGTTCGGTCTGCAGCTGCTCCTTGGTCTCCTCCAGTTCTCTGCTCCTCTCCTCACACTTCATCTGCAGTGCGGAGCACTCGGAGCGGCTCCTGGCGACCTGCTCCCGCTGGACCGACAGCTCCGTCTGGGTTCTGGAACCAGGAGGGACGGGGAGGTGGACAACCGGTACCATCATATTCAGATGGGGAACTGGGCTTAAAATCATCCCGTATTTCCATGCTGTCATTGCATCATTTTAGTTTTTTGAATTACCATATTAGTTTGTAATGTGTGTGTAGAGTGACATAATCATCTTGAATCATATCAAGAATCAAGTGATTAAGATATTACTATCAAATCAAGAATAAGATAAGTTGCTACCATCCTACAGGAAGTAGAGAGTACCATCGTACAGGAAGAAGAAAGTACCACCATACAGAATGTAGAAAGTACCACCATACAAGAATGGCAAGGTACCATCATACAGGATGCTACAAGTACCACCGTACAGGAAATACATAGTACCATCGTACAGGAAGTAGATAGTACCGTCATGCAGGAAGCTCAAGGTGCCATCATACAGGAAGTACAAAGTACCGGCATACAGGAAGTACACGGTACCATCGTACAGAAAGTCGGTACGCTAACAGGTCGGTATGCTAACTGCCTGTCGTTTTGCCACACCCCAGCTGGTGGGTCTACCATGTGGCTGCCTTGGCTTTCATTGTGGATATTATATAACTCTGACCCATAAACAACTGATTATATGAGCAAGAAAGTAAGCGAGAGAAAAATAAATATAAATATGTGTGTCTAGCGGCTTAGTTGTTTAATGGTTTGTCTTGATGTTGGATCCACGACCAGTAGACCTCCATGCATGGGGTCCCCCTTTGAATAAGTCACTGTGTAATAGTCGGTAAGCCCACACATCCACCTCCATTAGCTACATCGCTTATCCAATGCAGGGTCGCGGGGGGGCTGGAGCCTATCCCAGCCGACACAGGGCGAGAAGTGGGGTACACCCTGGACAGGTCGTCGGTCCATCACAGGGCCGATATAAAAACGTTCAAAAATAAAAAATAAAAAGGTGATTAAAAACGGTTCCTCACCTGGTCACCATGTCTTTGTGTGCCTGCAGCTCAGCCAGGGCCTGGGTGGTCTGCCCCCTCTGGACATCCAGGTCCCTCTTGGCGGCTGACAGCAGCCCAGCGTAGTAGTCCTGAAGCTGGGCCCGGGTCTTCTCCGGAGCGGGGTCCATCCCTGGGGCTGGAGGTAGACCGGAAGATAGGGGTTAAGGCAAGACTTTTAGTTATAATAATAATAATAAAATAATAAGCATGCAGTCAGTCCATGCTATTTATATATTCACAATGAGCCTTCATAATAGTCTGCTTAATGTCTCATAATTTATAATTCCCTAAATTGGTTTGATTTGTTAATGCTTCCTATATTTGCAAAGAATCCTAAGGTTTTTGGAAAAGCCCATCTTGTTATTTGTCATTTAATCTTGTTATTACAACAAAGACCTTTATCAAATGTATATATTGTTGTTTATATTGCTAAACAAACAGTTCGTTAAACAATAAAACTCCAGTTGCAATGACAACACAAAGACTTTTGTCAAATTGATTTGGTGTTGTTTATATTGATAAACTGTTTGTTAAACAGCTAAACTCAAGTTGTTATTACAGCACAAAGACTTTTTCCAAATTGATGTGTTGTTAATCATGATACAGAAGTAACATTATTGTAAGATTGTGAATGAAAAGATGGTTGGAGAGAGAAGGAAAGTGAGGAAGAGTATGAAAAAGGGAGAAAAAGAAAAACAACAGGCAGCGATTGTGAAATCCACTTTCATAACAGGCGGAATTGTGTTGACACTAGCTTGCCAACGTGTATTTTTTCTCCATTAGAGAGAGAGAGAGAGAGAGAGAGAGAGAGAGAGAGAGAGAGAGAGAGAGGCAGAACGTCAGGCTATGCTGCCAAGTTCAATTCTCTAGAGATATTATGTACTTTAACTGTCACGGGGAAAACTCTATTGGCACCACTAACGGATTGTTCAAAGTTTATTACGCGAGAACGAGAAATTAAAATAGGTTTTTACTAGGATGAGAGTTTTATTTGTTTTTCTTTCATGCGTCTCATAAAAGGAGCGATGAAAATGTTGGGCAAGACTGAGCACAAACATAGCAGACCAGAGTCCAAGAACTAGAAAAAATGTTCTTTATGTCTTCACGGTCCAACCTCCTCTGACTCTCTTTAATGGTAAACAGCTGGGAAAACTCAGATAGTCCCAACCACATCACAACAGCCCCATGACGACCCTCTGCGACCTTACCCCCCTCCACCTCGCCACGGCTCTCTTTGTTGGGCTGCTGCTGCTGCTGCTGTTGTTGTTGTTGTTGTTGTTGCAGGGCCTGGAGCTGCTGCTGCTGCTGTTGTTGTTGTTGTTGTTGTTGTTGTTGTTGTTGTTGTTGTTGTTGTTGTTGTTGTTGTTGTTGTTGTTGTTGCTCCAGCTCCATGGTGCGTGTCAGGACTGACTGGACATACGCCTCTCTCTGCTGGTCGTAAACCAGCCACTGCTGGTTCTTCTCCAGAGCCTGTGGGTGCGTAAAACTCACACATCACCAGACAGGGAACACACGATCGACCTTTCAAAATCTCATCCATCTGATTAGCGTGGACAAACAATTGAAAACATGTGAAACAATATGATGTTTGTAAACAAAATTGAAGTACGTCAACAAAATAAAGAATGTAAACAAAATAAAGTACGTAAACTCACATCTTTAATCTGCTCCTGAAGCACGGCTATGTCACCTTGAGGCACCTGCACGACGACAACAACAATAAGCATATTCACACATCGCGAGGGTTACCATAACAACAATATACAAACTCACAACAGGTCACACAAATATTAATAGTGGAATGAAAATAACAACATCGTGTAGGAGAAACGACGAATTACGTTAACACGTTTACACGTTATTCGCCTTCTAAAGTTATGTGGAATAAGACTGAGCTTTTGAGGGGGAAGATTCCAGAACATTCCTAGAATTGCACGGGGACTATAGGCCGTTTACGTAGCTAAAAAGGCAGCATGCTAGCTCGCTATCAGTCAGTCAGCCTTGGGAAGCTCACCTCATTGGACAGCTTTCTAATAACCTACTCATTCCAATGACCTAGTCTCAGTATTCAGATTCATCACCACGGTTTCTTATTCTGTAGTCCTAACTCCTGTCTACTCACTCATGAAAACTACAGTTCCCATGTCATGACACAGCTAGCTAGCTTAACGAGATACGCCGCTGTTACACAAGCCTCCCGGTAACCTTTGACCCCCAAGTCGTTGTCCTCAACCACCTCCTGCCGCGGCGAACGCTAACTCCGGTCAGGAACAGAGAGAGCTGCCTGGCGGATCCTGAGTGGGTCTTATCCCCTGGGGGGTTAAGACCCGACCAAACCCTCTCATGGCTGGGGCAAAGGGCTCAGGCGATCCTGCAGGGACCTCCAGGTCAGAACACTGCCAGCTCTAGTTAGGAGAGGGGCGTGGCCTATGCCAGGGGATTTCCAAGAACTTATCTATGGGTGAATATATGTACATAAACACATATATATACAGTCCAGGTGAGAACACTACCTGCTCTAGTTAGGAGAGGGACGTGGCCTTTGCCAGCATATTTACGAGAACATTACCTATTGGTGTAATATATATATATATATATATATTACACACACACACGCACACCCACACATATATATTCAATCCAGGTCAGAACACTGCCTGCTCTAGTTCAGAGAGGGGCGTGGCCTATGCTAGGGGTTTCCAAGAACATTACCTATGGGTATATGTATGTATACAATACTGTGCATAGGTTTCAGGTAGGGGAAGCTGTTTCGAAGACAACTGGTGGTCACACATAATGCTGATGTCATACAGATTTGCTTTTCCCTCTGTTTGTATTTTTGATCAATTCATAAAATGCAAAGAACTCGCATTTATGTTTTAAAAACCCTGTGGGTGTACGTCTACATAACCACAGACGGTAGGTAAAGATACAGAAGAATGAGTAAGAAATACCTCCGCGATTATCTAACCCAGAACATTGATACCCAGCCTGGTATGGTATTAGAGCACTGGTTCTTAACCTGGGTTCAGTGGTTCTAAACCCGGGTTCAGATGTTCTTAACCTGGGTTCAGTGGTTCTTAACCCGGGTTCAGAGGTTATTAACCTGGGTTTAGTGGTTCTTAACCCGGGTTCAGTGGTTCTAAATCTGGGTTCAGTAGTTCTTAACCCTGGGTTCAGACATTCTTAACCCTGGGTTCAGTGGTTCTTAACCTGGGTTCAGTGGTTCTTAACCTGGGTTCAGACGTTCTTAACCTGGGTTCAGTGGGTCTAAACCCAGGTTCAAAGGTTTTTAACCTGGGTTCAGTGGTTCTTAACCCGGGTTCAGTGGTTCTTAACCCGGGTTCAGTGGTTCTTAACCCGGGTTCAGAGGTTCTTAACTTGGGTTCAGTGGTTCTTAACCTGGGTTCAGTGGTTCTTAACCTGGGTTCGATCGAACCCCAGGGGTTCAGTGGGTCAGTCTCATGGATTCAGCGGAAGTCAGGAAACACACACTGTGTGCGTGTCTGTTCCGTAGGAAGGGTTCGGACACTGCGTGTGTGAAACTCACGGGGTTCAGTACCTCCAGCAAGGTTAAGAGCCACTGATAATAATGATAGGATACTCATCAAAATATTGTTTTTGTTATAGTGCATAACAAAAGGGCTGTCAAACAAGTGTTTATTTTTTTATACCTTTATACCAACCTTGTAACAATGACCCCTGACATCTGAGCTAACAGCATCCAGCACTTAGCAATGTGATGGAAACTTTGATACAATCTATATATTTTGTTCCCCAGAAATGTTTCCTCTTTTCCTAATTATGGAGTGCATTTTTTAGCATACTATCCAAACTCCTTAAAGAAGAAAGAGTGTAGTTTACAATAAGCACATTCTAGAACGGACCTGGTGGCTGCCTCTATACACCCTCCAGTCATCACTGTTCAAACACCCAATAGAGACTGTGACAGCAAACATCCCGATTATAAATAAAATGCTGCCCTCTGGTGGACCGAATACAAACCACATCCACAAAGTTAAAATTTAAAAATGTATGAGAAAAATCCTGAGCTTCTTTCTGCTCTCACATTGGGGTGAATCTGTCCCCATCCCACTCTTCTCCGCTCCTCTGCCCACCTTACCCTCCACCCCCCCCCCCCCGTACGGGGGGGGCGGGGGGGGGGGGGGGGGGGGGGGGGGGGGGGGGGGGGGGGGGGGGGGGGGGGGGGGGGGGGGGGGGGGGGGGGGGGGGGGGGGGGGGGG